>SNQJ01S0110244.1:8213-22443 GCA_010110895.2 Picea sitchensis
TATTTTAGTCTTTACATGCTAAAAGCAAGTAATGAGAATTGAATCATGAAAAGTATAATACTCATTAAACATACATGAATTAGAAATGAAATTGATGGATGGTTGAAAATAAAAAACTTCTTTTCCAGATTGTTGAAAATAAAAAACTTTTTTTTCCGATTGTTGAAAATAAAAAACTTCTTTATCTGGTTTGTTGAAAATAAAACAATGATTTCAAAAATTTACCATTACCCTTCTAAAAATGGATTTAAACCTTAAAATAAAACATTGATTTCAAAAAGTTACCATTGCCCTTTTAGAATGGATTTAAACCCCTTGGAAGAGCTGGAATGGATTAAATTTTGATAGAAAAGTCAACATTGTGCCCGGCTCATGTGAGCGAGAGCCAGTTGAGTATAGAATCTGAAAACTTTGTCGTTTCCGGTTGGGCGCAACTATTTATTCAATACATAATCAGACACCACACAGAGCTCAGCCGGTGAACTAAGGGCAACCCTCGCTGCTGCGGTGATATGATTATGTTGTTTTACATGCACCACAATTTCAGTGGAAACAACCTGGACTGACCACCATGTTGTTTCCACTCAAATTATCGTGTTTGTAAAATTGCCCTCAGAAAATYCTGTCACTCGGAAATTTTTAGATTATTAAATCTTTGAGCTTATCTTTTCTTTTGACAACTGACGCTGATATTCCATCTCAAAGTTTGGTTTTAAATTTCATCATACTCTTGTTTGTTGAGATTTACTCTACTTTGGTGGTAGGTTAAAAATTTTAAGAAATGAAGATTTTATTAGGGGATATTTGTCTGAAATTTGGTCATAAATTTTTGGATTCGTAGATTTAARTGATTATTTCTGTAAAATCTGAATGCTTGGGAGTTTGCTGAATCCATWTCTGCMTTCAGAAATGGATTCTGAACAACAAAAAATAGTGACTCGTGYAAATTTATATCGCCTGATTSTGGGCAAAAAAATCATTTCGTAGAACAGCTAGCCAAMGCTATTGTTATTGGTTAATTTTTTTGTTTTTTTGTTAAGAAAGTTTTTTCTATCTTATCAGATGTGAATAGCATTCACTAGGATTGAATTGATTTATTGGACCTTAAGAAGGGATTAAAAGGAAAGTTTTGAGAATTTTATTTATGTGTTTCAAATCCCTATTTATTATTATTATTATGGTTTCTATCAATAACAATACCTGTTAGGTTTCTAATTATTGTTTTAGATTTTTTTTCTTGATTCAACTTGTTTTTTAAATGAAATTTTCATTTATAAATATTCTTACTTCTTACTTAGACACTGATCAACCTATCTTTATATTAAATTATTTTTCTAAAAACTAGACATACATTTACATTTATAGTTAACTTTTCACTCTGTCTTTTCAATCCTAACATTATTTGTTTTACAATAACAATGAATCACCATATAATTCATGAGTTAATATGTAGCTGATAAAATGATTAATTTAATGAGCAAAGGAAAAATAGTTCAGTGGATTCTCCTACCAATATCATCTGATTGACCTTAGGGGTTTCTGATTCTCCTTTTTGGTTGGTATACAGCGCAATGTCAGATTGTCGATCCCCAAGTCTGTTGCCGATTTTAGTTGAGTTCCCCTTATACTTCAAAATACATATTACATATATATCCATCCTAACATAAATATTTATATGTAATCTATAACAAGTAAAATTAACAAGAAGACTGTTTAATCCGTGCGTTTTTTTTTTTAAGAAAATAAAAAATGTGGTTTTTCAATCTTGCGATGCATTGATGTTTGAGTTTACTGCTCTAAACTTCATAGAACTTCTAACTAAATATAGCTATGCCAAAAGTATAAGATCTCAATCATTTTATATTTCACAGGTGAAAGTTTAGTTAAGGCAATTATGGCAATTACTGCAAGGAGTCCATGTGGTGGTTTTTCGGGTTATTTTTTAAAAGAAATATTAAATGCTTAGGTGATATTTTTTGGGGATTTTAGTTTGAAATTCTGCTAGAAATTGTTAGATCCCTAGATTTAAAAGATTATTTCTGTATAATCAAAGTGCCCTAGAGGTTTTTCATCATACTGAATCCATTTCTATATTCAGAAATAGATTTTAAACAACAAAATGATATATACCAGAAAAAAAAAATTATTGAATACAAATTATATTTTATTGAGTAAAAATATGAAAAATGTATTTTACATAACATATTTTTTAGCTTTGAAAAAATTATTTTATTGTATAATATCATTTTAAGAAATGTCCAATAAGTTTTTGTTGGTTCCCTTATAAAGTAGTTAGATTAACTTTGCTATAATCAGTGATGAGTTTATAGTTCATGGTATTGCATAACCCATTTTATGAAATCTATTTAATGGATTGGGATACTCCATTGTAATATGTTTCATTGTATAGGCCTTAAGAGTTGGTCTATTGGCTAGTATATGCCCAAGTGGCCAATGTAGTCCCGAAGTGCATAGTGTAGGCCAGATTTGGTCTAGAAAGCCAAGCAAGAAAGAGCTCACTATTTAACACTCTTGTTGAGAGCATGAAGATATTATAATGTATTGTAGAACTGTTTTCCCCGGGAAAGGAAATCGTGTTGTCTAATGGTTTGTTCTTTATTTCATTTGTTTGCAACTATCATGTTCTTAGTTTTTGTGTATTGTTCTCTCATGGATTAGTATAGGAAGCGCATTCCACACCTCTGCTTCCTTTCATTTGGTATCAGAGCGTGATCACCTCATATCCAAGGTGTTAGGGACAAGCTTTTTAAATTTAATCTTGGTTTGAGTGGGAGCTTGTGCAAAATGAAAACTTGTTGCAAGAAAATGGAAAGCACCACAAGTGAGCTTAAAGCATGTGGATTTGGCCTAGAACATGCATGGAGAAGCATGGATTTGTCTATACATGGATAGATCTACCACTTGGATACCTAGACCTATCAAGATAGGATAAAGATTTGATTGATCTATCATATTTAAAGCATGCATATCTTAAGTGTGATGTGATGATGTCAAGGCCTCGATTTTCAATGGATCTATTTCATATCTACAATATTAGCATGAGATTATTATTTGCAAGACTAGATTTATTGGTGGTCTATTGGTGGGAATCATGAAGAACAAATCAGACTAGATCTATTGTATCATCTTGGAGAGGGCCATGTGGAGTCTAGCGAGATCTATAAGATCCATAAAATACAATGGTAAGATAACTACTTGGTCTGTGTAATTGTATTTGGAGCAGGAAAGATGTTGGCAATGAAAAGGTTGATGTTTCATAGCATTACTTGCTCACAGATACAATCATAGGTATTTTTATGGAGTTGGATTTTATCACATGTGTAAATGGGCATATGGTTGTAAGTCCTATTGAGCATGCATAACCATGGTTTGATGGTTCACCCGTGTAAACTCTAGATGTAGACTTAGGTGATAGTGTATGTTATCACTCCAAGAGTCTTTCCCGGACTGTAAAGGGAATGAGCTTAGTAACTTAAACTATTTGGTTGGATGAAAGAATCTGCAGGGTGGATCAATCTATGAATGATAAGCCTCACTTAGTCTAAGACTATGATGAACACATTCCAGCAAGCAAAGTCCTCTCTAAACAGATCAAATGAATTAAAACAAATATGGAATATAAAACATTACAAGCAAGGATGAGAACTAGATAGGTAAGCTTCAAGATGAAAAGTCTACAGGCAGTGAGTTCTTGGTCGAGCCCTTCCTAGACTGAGGAAGACAGCTACTAATCAAAGAACAAAGGGTCTTGCTCCTTGTTGTATAGAGATGTGTTGTTGCTCCTCTTGGGCTTGTTGGTGCTCTTCCCTATTCATAAACTCTTCCCAACGTAACAAGCCAGATGAATTAAAACAAATATGGAATATAAAACATCACTGTATCAACAGACTTGATACACTAAAAGCATATACAAATGGTCAATTACAACAGTAAACTATATGTGGATCTAAATCCACTAATGCAACGAAAGAATGGCATCTCTCAGTCATCAAATGAGTTATAGACACAATGAACCTTGCAATTCATCCACATATACAAGAAAGAAAAGAAATATACAAGAAAGAAAAGAAAGGCAATGGAAGTCTCATCAAAATCCTAAAGGGGAAATTCTGCATTCGGATATATACTCAGCCTAATCTAAGTACAGTTTGCTTACAATTGATAAAGGTTGAACCACAGTCCTCTAGATTGCTCTCTCCCCCTCCACACTGTCGAAATGATAGGCTTAAATAGCCTTACAATGCTTAACTCAGATCCTCAAAAAGGGATCGAATACTACATATTTGCTTCTAATCTAATCTATTACAAAACTTTAGGAATTAGATCTTATTTCTAAGGGATTAGAATCCCTATCAAAGTCTCCATCTTCAAACTGTCATCACTATATGGACCATGAGTCATCACTTCACTTTCAAAACTGAAAAAGAAGTCAAGTTTGACTTTGCTTCTCCCTCGTTGAAGACAGGTAGGTTTGCAGCGCACAATGTAGACAAGAGGCTACTTGCGCTACCAACTTCCTGTAGGAGACAGTCTTCATGCTAACACACCAAACTTCTTTAAGAAACTGAACTGAAGGCTAGAAAGGCTGCTTCAAGTGCTGGATTCGAATTAGATGAAGAAGATACGTTGCTCGAAAATCTGGGATTGAAGATTGGCTACCTATACAAAGCCTTGAATTGGTCAAAATTGCCAAGTGTCCTTTAGATTTGGAGATGATTGCCTTGAAATCTAGAAATAGTTATTTTGAACTTCTGATCCTCTGCCTTGAATCAAACTAAATCTTTTAATATCAAACACCATGCCACCTGTCTTTTATTCTTCAACATCTTGACAATTTGAAGCCGAGTTCGAGCTGCCTCAATTTGTTTGAAATGATAAATTCTTTGACTGATACTGAGGCTGAAGCCGAGTTCGAGCTGCCTCAATTTGTTTGAAATGATAAATTCTTTGACTGCTACTGAGGCTCTGCTTGAGGATAGAAGAGTCTCCTTCAACCTTTCTTTGTTTTGATGGAAGATAAAGAGGCTTTAATTCTCATTTTGCCATCAGAAAGCTACCATTTAAAACCCAAATGCACTATTTGTTCGTTGGAAGAGCCTGTCATGTCTTCAGAAAATAATAAGACTGGAGTTTGTAATCATCCAGAGTTCAATGGGTTGTATCTCAGCTGGCTTGGAAGAGGCTTCCCTCTTCAGAAAACATTAAGGCTTGAACTGGAAAAGAATAGGTGTGTATTCAGAAAAGCTTATGGGCTGCAAGTTGCATCCATGCAGATCCAACTTCAAATTACTGTTACCTGAAAAACGAAGAGCTTACATCCAAATGGGAAGCTACCCATTTCTGTAATCACTAACATGTTGTAAGTTAAGTTTTTATACAGGACTCAATCTTGCAAGCTTGTCTAAATTTAACACAGCCAGAGCTTTGCATCCAATATACCATTGACATAAACTGCAACCAAAACTATGGTCGATACATCCTCAGAGCTCTTCATACCGGGTCGGATTCCACCTTACAGTTCGAAAGGGATCACAAGCACAAGAAAAAGAGAATTCTTTGCCTTTTTTGATGCATCGTCCCCTGCGATCTACTTATAGGGCAATGGATCAGCGTATGCTTGGCAATTCTTCAGCGCAGCAATCAAGCCTATACTCATTTATCCGGTTCTTGTTGTTTCGAGGAGGACACCTGGAAGCGCTGCAACATTTACTGACTGCATGGGTGTGGAATGACCCTTTTCATATACAGAGCCTATAAAAATCGCACCTCCAAACCCTGCAAGCACTTAGCATAAACTGTTGATACCTTTCACACCTGCAAGCATTCGGCAACAACAACTCATTGGTCTTCTCAGCGTGTTGGTGTGACACGACCCTCTATGTCTACAGAATCTGCAAACACTTGGCGAGATCTGACAGTTGGCTCCTTTGACGCTTGCAAATACACCTGCATTTTCATTTTTTTATATTACTCAATGCAAAATCCCACATGCATCGGGATATCACAACTTTGAATTTGTTGTCTTGGTTTTCCACTTTAGCTACTCTCTCTGCATTTTTGAGTGTTTGAGACTGTAAATGAGAGGTCAAACATTATGTAAGAGTGGTCCATAACGGCCCGAAAATCAACCATCTGGCAAACTATTTGTCTCTGAGTCCTTCGAAGGTCTCTTATTGCGCAAGGGATGCACCTGCTGAAGTGCGTTGGTCTGTCCATTCTCCATATTAACAAAACACCTGCACCCAGATAACTTTCAAATGCATTCCTTACAGGGTATTCGAAGAATAAGCCAGCCCCAAGTCCGAAAACTCAAATGTTGGAAACCACAGCAGCCAAAAAAATATCTCACCAACATCAGACTAAGGAAAGACATAGGCCGAGACCAGACCAGACTGTTCAATACTGAAATCCGATATACATAGAAATTGCTGCTTAACCTTATCCCACCTGCACTGAATGCCTCCATCTTTTCAGGAACATCTTTTCCTTGGTGTACAAGCTGCATACAATTAGCCTTCTTTAGTACCTCTGCTGGAACATGGTCAGTTTCATTTTCTTTGAGGGCATCCTCTTCTCTTTATTCCTCTATGCACTGGTGGTCTTCACCAACAATTCTTCTATTCAGTGTTGACACTTAATCAAAGTGTTCTTCCTCCTCCAGCTACAACAATCCCTTCTTTTGGGTAGCAAAGCTCCTTTTCAATGTCCAATATTGATGGACAACTTGCTTTCCTCCCCTGCCTTGCTCTGATTATGTGCAATTTTTGGGGAGCACTGAATTCCCATGGGCACATCCTCACATAGTAACTCACCTCCTGTTATCCTCTTCACATCTTTGTCAAGCTGCTCACAGCATTTGTCTCTGGCCTTATATGGCTGCAAATCATACTTTCCAGCCTTCTTTTTCTTTCCTTAGGCCTCAGTTTCATTTTCCAGCATCTCCTTTAACATTTGCAATGCACTCAATTCTAGATAGATCATGGTTCAACTCATTTTTAGAAATTTACAATCTTGGACATGATCAATCCACTCAATTTATTTTTTATGGAGCATACACAACTATTTTGGTAAAAAAAACAAATAAGTTATATGCCTTTTTTTTAAATAAAGAAAACTATAAGTGAAGGTTTTAGGGAAACTAATGAAAAAGCCATTTTTTTTTGTAGGTCAGAAGATAGATCAAAGATCATAGGAGTTTGGAAAAATTTGTGAATAAGACTCATCATGACTCAATAATGAATTCAAAAGTTATGACCTAAGGAAAATGATCAAAAGGATTTGACCATTTAAGCATGAATTTGCAAAAGACACATAAAATTTTAAAAGAGCATTTTGAACGCTAACAGGTACATCTTGTATTCTCAAATACCTTGTTAATAAAATTTGAAGGGGGTAGGTGTTTATCCCAAGTCAAGTTTAAAGGGGGGAATGTTGGGCTAATCTTGACTCAGTCATAAAATTGTTAAAATAACTTTGATACAATCAATGATGGGTTTACAATTCACAGTTTATCAACCCATGGTATTTGCTCATGGTATTTCATATGATGAAGTCTATTTAATGGCTTGAGATACTCCATTGTAAGATTTTCATGGTATAGACCTAAGGAATTGGCCTATTGGCCCATATAGGCTTCAGTGGTCAATGTAGTCCCGGAGTGCATATAGTGTAGGGAAAATTTGATCTAGAGAGTCAAGCAAGAAATAGCTCATTGTAGTCCCAGAGTGCATAATGTAGGTCAGATTTAGTCTATAGAGGCAAGCAAGAAGGAGCCCACTTTTAAATACTCTTGAGAGCACAAAGACTCTATAATATATTGTAACCATTTAGTTGATGAATAATATATTGAACATACTTTGAAGTGTGAAGTTTTCCTTCCAAAATAAGTTTTGTGAAAAAATCATGTTAACTATTATATTTTTAGTTTGTGCATTTTTTTTTCATATTTTCTCTTATTTGTACAAAACCTATTTCATACCTCTACTTCTTTTCATTTTTCTCAAAATATATATTTAAAAAAAATATTATTACAACTCTCAACTATAAAGTTGAAAAAAAATTGATATTTTCCTTTTGAGTTTAAAAAAAAAAAATAATGGGTTAAATTCGTTTTAAATTATTGTAATTTTTTCGACTTTGTGATTCGTTTTTTCTTCCCAAGGCTTTAATTTGTGATACTTTGATATGTAAACTTGTTTTAACACTTTTTAATTAGGATATAAATGAGCATTATGCTCCTTTAGCCTCGTGTCTATATTATAGCTTGATAGTGTGCATAGTTCTTGCAAGGTTGTCATGATCCTTTATATTTTGTCACACTTTGACTTAAATTAACTTTACACAATTCTTTAGGCTCATATTGTATTTGAAAACTTAGATTTAATTGGATTGACCTAATTATTCTAGTAATCATTCTCGTGCACCTTTTACTAGACACCGAGTTTGTCATTTGGATAATCTAAAGGAAGTAAATCTTTTGAAAAAAGGAAATTAAAGGAATTTTCGATTTTTATATTTTGTATGTTTTGTTGGATTTGTTATCACATGAAGTTGTCCAGGGTCGTAGGTGACAGCCATGAGCACATGCAACAAGCGGGTGCAGTTTGCAACAGCGGAGATCCCCTGCGCAATTCAGTTTAGCGCCATCTCTGAGCACGGTTGGAGGAATTCCATAGTTGGCGGGCGGATAAATTTTCGCAGGGGCGCCAAAATAGCAGGGGCGCCCTAATCGCGGTCGGATCAACGACCACCAGTCATTTCGGCGTTGTAAACTGCACGGGTGTTAAAATCCAAAAGCGGGCCGAAATCCAAACCACGGTATTGCGGGGAAGCTACGTGGTGGAAGATGGCACATTTCGGGCCCAAAAGCAGTGTGGATCCAAATCGTTTTTGACAGCCCCGAAATCACGTGCTCGTTCAGCATCGTATCCAAGGACAACACATGGTCGCCCCCTAGTCGTCAAGTCGTGTCTCGATCCCGAGGATGATTCAGCTAATGAACAAGGAATAACTTTTGCGGCCCAAAATCACATGCTTATTCAGCGCCCAATCCATGAGCAACACGTTGCGGCCTTCTACGTGTCAAATCCTCGTCTCGATCCCAAGAAAAGATCAATTAATAAAATGAGGAAGCGGTGGTTGAAACCTCGACTCACCCCATAAATAGAAAGCATGGAGGGATTGGCCGTAAATACAAGACTATCAGCCCAAGGTACCATGATGGACGGTTTCTTCTTGGAGGCCCATATTGATATGAACTTGCGTCTAACAGAAGGATACACGCACAGTCTGACAGAAGGATGCACAGACGAAGAGCCTTGAATGGGATGGCCAGATCACATTCCTAGAGGTTGTCCATTGATCTGAGTATAAATAGGTCAGTTAAGAATTTGTAAAGGGGGAGTTGGGGGGGGTTCAGAGGCCGGAGAGCCAAGAGAGCTTTAAGAGCACGGCACTGTATTTTTCAATTTGTAAGCATGAGGGGCATGGATTGTAAAATATTGTGTTATTGAAGATTTCGTTGAGTTGTTTTATCAGATTGTCTTCTTAGTTTACATGTTGTTATGTTTTTCTTGTCTGGATGTCGAATCTTTGATCTATGGATTCCTGAGGTGGTAGAGGATCTATTGTCATCTTGCCCATCTTTCATCGTTTATCACTCAGACGGTTGTTGGTTTTCTTCTTGTCTGGAGGTAGCATCTTTGATCTATGGATTCCTGAGGCGGTAGAGGATCTGTTGTCATCTTGCTCATGTTTCATCGTTTATCACTCAGACACATTTTGTATTCCTTCTCCTCGTCACCAAATAAATCCATTGTCTGATAGGCAGTTTAAATGCCTTCATTATGCACGATACTTATGACTCCATATCCCAACAGTCCAGGACTGATCTGCAGCGACCTCTGTTATCTTTTCCTTTCTTTGTAGTCATGTCCTAACCCCCGATGTTAAACCCACTTGAAACAAATTTAATGTTACCAGGCTTACTCCCATTTGTAGTCTAGTGGTGACTGTTGGAGTGATAACATTAATGTCGTTGTTGCCAAGGACGGAAGCGAAGATATCTTCCCTAGGAGAATGACAATGAAGAGATCTAGTTTTAGATGGTGAACTGAAGTTGGACACATTGTTTTGACTGCTTATATTTCACCATGGCAACTCCATTATTCAGAATCTGTTGGTGACTCCACTGGAAGGAGACAAACCAAATGGTTATGGAGGCTATCTTGGCTAGGAGGTTTGCCCCACTAAATTTATCATCCATAGTTGTTTATCCACATCCCGTACCTCAAATTAATGAATGGCAAGATCTGCTACCAATATTTTATGAAGGTGAGAATGGTAGCCCTCTTGAACATGTTTTAGGGTTTCATGCTTTGATGCAGCAGCTTGACATCCAACACCAAGACATACTTATGAAGTTGTTTATGTACTCTCTTCAATGAGATGCTCGTATTTGGTAACACTCTCTTGTGATTTCTAGAATTTCTTCACTCAAAGAGTTTCATGCAGCTTTCAATATTCATTTTCAAAAGTGTTATTTCTCTGAGTTAATTTGTCATAGTTGTTGTGAGGAGTATAAATATTGTGTTTGGGGTATAACTGATTATTATGAAGGCTATGAGAATGAAGAAGATGTCTTGGATGAGGAATCATCTCTTTCTCTTCCATGTTCATTTGCATCAGATGAAAACTTGGTTTATTGCCTCAATAAGGAAAGTGCAGAAATTGAGTCTGTTCCGGAAGTTGATACTCTTTGTAACCCTGTCTCTAAAAATCTTAGATATGAGCAGCTTGTTTTTTACTCTTATGATGATGATAAGATATTGCTTCCTGGATTGAATCATGAAAGGGAGCATGTGTTTAATAATGAAGAGAATTCTTCTCATGTTGGGAAGGAGATACCTCCTGGCATGTCATTCGAGACTCCTCCTTTATTTGACCATTATGGAGACAATGATGAAGATGATGAGGTGTTTCTTGTCTTGGAAGAAAAAATCATTAGCAGCCATCCTTCTAATTAAAGTGAAGTATTTTACCAAGAGCAACATGATAGATAGAAATATCCATCCATTGATATACATGAGGAGATGTATTTCCATCAGCTAGTAGATGTTATCATAGAAGGCAAAAGAAAAGTGGATCAGCAGCCTCCATCATCCTTTCACTCACCTGTGCTTGCCACAGACATTCAACCATATGTGAGCAGTTGTAAAGTAGAGCAAGCTTTCTATTACCAACCTAGTAGGTTTTATCACTTATTTTATGACCTTGTAGGGGAATACATGGAGTTGCATTTCCTTAATGTATTGAAGCCTCCAAGATTTATCTTACCTTCATCATTGGGAGGTAATCTGAAGAATGTAATTAGTTTGTTGGCACATTTTTGTTATCCCTTGTTGATCAGTGACAGAGTAAATAAGTTTTCAATTAGGAAGTTACTTGAATGGATCTGGTGGAAGTTTGTTTTCACCTAGCGCATTGTAAAATCGATTAGTTTAGAATTGCACATAAATAATATCCTTCTGGAGAATTTGTGTTTGTTTCCTTTTTTAAGTTGAGTAGTGTACATGTCATCTTGTTATCTTAAGAAAAATGTATTTGAGCTCGAATCTACAACCCAACAACTAAGGTGATCCGGATTATTTTCGACACGAAATGAGAGTGGAGATATACTAAAGAAATGCACAGAGATATCGTGTATATCCAATAATATAACAGAAATATATCAGAGATGCAACCATAAACACAGAGATACAGTAATACACGATTTCTATTAAGAAAAGAAATGTACAGAGACTGTAAAAATACAAAGTGAAAGACTGACTAGAATGGTGGCATCTTATCTCTGGGAAGAGATGTGACGGCTACTCGCATTCGCAAGAAGATGATTACAATGAGGCTCTGAAGGCCTTTTTACCATAAGAAGGAATGCTAAAAACCCTAGACATCCAAAAAACTAACCCTAGGAGATGAAGCACCAAAAGTCATGTGGGCCCCGTTTGGGTAAGTTAGTACATCAACTTCCTGGGGTCGTAACTTTTGCATACGATCTTCGTTTTAGGCATATGATAGCTCGTTGGAAAGGTATCGTCGAGGAGATTAATTTTGGGGGCTCAATCATTCATTTTTCTATCATTGAGAACCTTGATCTATAAAAACCTTCATTTAGGCCCTCAAAATGGCCCCGGAAGTTAAAACCTGCTAAAAATAGTAAATTGCCAAAATTGCCTGAAAATTGTTTTGAGCCAGTCGAAGAAGGTGGGTGGCCACCGAGATCCACCTCGATCACAAGGCACTAGAACTGCTTGTTCTTGGCAACTCACAGGGAGCATGCCATCCCATGTGGAGCCAATGTTATCACATGAAGTTGTTCAAGGTCGCAGGTGATAGCCATGAGCAAAGGCAGCAGGCGGGTGCAATTTGCAGCAGCGGAGATCCCCTGCGTAGTTCATTTTAGCGCCATATCTGAGTGCAGTTGGAGGAATTCCATATTTGGCGGGCGGATAAATTTTAGTGGGGGTTCTAAAATAGCAGGCGCACCCAAATCACAGATCACGGCCGGATCAACGGACACCAGTCATTTTGGCACCGCAAACTGCACGGGTGTTAAAATCCAAAAGTGGGCCGAAATCCAAACCACGGTATTGTGTGGAAGCTATGTGGTGGAAGATGGCACATTTCGGGCCCAAAAGCAGTGTGGGTCCAAACCGCTTTTGACGGACGCGAAATCATGTGTTCTTTCAATGTCGTATCCAAGGACAGCACATGGCCACCCACTAGTCGCCAAGCCACATCCCGATCCCGAGGAGGATTCATCTAATGAACAAGGACCAACTTTTGTCGCTCGAAATCACATGCTTATTTAGCGCCCAATCCGTGAGCAGCACATGGCGTCCTTCTAGGCATCAAATCTTTGTCCCGATACCAAGAAAAGATCAGTTAATAAAACAAGGGAGTGGTGGTTGAAACCTTGACTCACCCCATAAATAGAAAGCATGGAGGGTCTGGTCGTAAATACAGGAATTTCATCCCAAGGTACCATGATGGACTATTTCTTCTTGCAGGCCCATACTGATCTGAGCTTACGTCTGACAGAAGGATACACGCATAGTCTAACAGAAGGATGCAGAGACGAAGAGCCTTGGATGGGATGGCCAGATCACATTCTGAGCGGTTGTCCACTGATCTAAGTATAAATAGGTCAGTTAAGAATTTTTAAAGCGAGGGGGGGCGTTCAAAGGTCGGAGAGCCGAGAGAGATTTAGGAGCAGGGCACTGTATTTTTTAGTTTGTAAGCCAGAGGAGCATGGATTATAAAATGTTATGTTATTGAAGATTCCATTCAGTTGTTTGTTTTATTAGATTGTCTTCTTAGTTTACATGTTGTTCTATTTTTCTTGTCTGGATGTATCATCTTTAATCTATGGATTCATGAGGCGATAGAGGATTTGTTGTCATCTTGCCCATCTTTCATCGTTTATCACTCAGACACTTGTTGTTTTTCTTCTTTTCTGGAGATAGCATCTTTGATCTATGGATTCTTGAGGCGGTAGAGGGTCTGTTGTCATCTTGCCCATGTTTCATCGTTTAGCACTCAAACACATTATGTCTTCCTTCTCCTCATCACCACATAAATCCTTTGTCTGATATGCATTTTAAATGCCTTCATTATGCACGATACTTATGACTCCATAGCCCAACGGTCCAGGACTGATCTATAGTGACCTCTGTTATCTTTTCCTTTCTTTGTAGTCTTGTTCTGACTCCCAACATTAAACCCACTTGAAACAATTTTAATGTTACCAAGCTTACTCCCATTTGCAGTCTGGGGGTGACTCTTGGAGCGATAAAAGGGTCTATTTGCATTTGTATTTGTCTTTTGGTTTGTATGGGAATAGTGGGTTTTATATAAATAAAAACCAATTTTCAATAATATTGTGATATTATAGTGGACAGAACAAAAGTGGGACAATAATTAACACATAGTGATATATCAAAATTCTTTTTTTTTTCTTAAAAAAAAATTATATATTTTCTATTTTACATGTTAAATCAAAATATGTATTACAGGTCTATAAGAAACACATAGTGATATATCAAAATTCTATTTGTTTTTTCTATAAATATATATATATATATATATATATATATATATATATATATATATATATATATATATATATATATATATATATATATATATATAT
>SNQJ01S0110244.1:24972-35181 GCA_010110895.2 Picea sitchensis
CAAAACCTTGATACTTTACTCTTTGATCAATATGGCTTGTAGGAAGTGGTAGTATCTATGAAATTTGATTTTCTAAATCAAGCCCTAACTCATTATAGAGCATAAATATTTATTTGCATTTATCTGCATCCCCATTGCATTGCAGTTTGTATCCAAAATACGCTTAAAATTATTTATTTCCCAAAGTGAACCATGAATGAAGAGAAAGATNCTAGCTTCGAATTTTTTTAAATAACCTCAACCAATCATCATATCTTTAGCAATTTGGCTTTGGATTCAAAACCTTGATACTTTACTCTTTGATCAATATGGCTTGTAGGAAGTGGTAGTATCTATGAAATTTTATTTTCTAAATCAAGCCCTAACTCATTATAGAGCATAAATATTTATTTGCATTTATCTGCATCCCCATTGCATTGCAGTTTGTATCCAAAATACGCTTAAAATTATTTATTTCCCAAAGTGAACCATGAATGAAGAGAAAGATATCATCTATAAACAATAAGTGTGAAAGAAACATGGATCCTCCCACTCTAATACCTCTAATTTCACCCATCCTTTTTGTTTTTGGAATTATCCTACTCAAACCTTCTACAACCAAAATAAACAAGAAAGGGGGCAAGGGACCATGTCTAAGGCCCCTAGTGTAAGTTTTAAACCTGTGAAGTAAAGCAATGCATACATATTCTAAAGGAAAACATAAATTAATCAATGGCTCATACACATAGTACACATAAATTTACACTAGAAACCCTTACCCGGTAGAAAACCAACCTTCCTTGGTGTTGCACCTCTCAAATCTTCATTGTATTAATTTCACCATTCACAATACAATATATACAATATTTTAGGTATTCTATAGCTACCAACACCCTAATCCATTAATCCAGAATTAATTTAGAAAACCACTAAAAATAGAAAAAACTCATTGTTGTAAGCATGTCGAATCAGAAAGAAAGGCTATTTTGGGAAGAAATTTATGCACGAGGAAAGCGATAGCTAGAAGGAAAAGCATCACGCGTGCATGCATGGAAGACCTAACAACATTAGGGTTAGGGTTTTTGTGATACATTGTAATGGTTGATGAGCCAGAAACAAATATAAATAGATACCTAGGAGGTCTATGTAAATAGTAGTTGTTCATTACGGAGAGGATGCTTTTTGGAGGAAGGGTCCTATTTTGATAGAGCGTTACTCGCATGAGAAGGAGTAACTAGTTTTTAATACTCTGTCATACAACCCAATTTTGTAATTTGTTGAGTTATAGAGGGTCTAAAGGGTATATTTTGAGGGTTAGATCACAGGATGAGGAACCTGGTGTGATCTAGTTCGCCTCATAATAGATCTCGACCCGCCTAAGAATGAGTTGTAAAGCACGTCATGCTGTAGTTTTGGAACTATCATAGTAGAAGAGATTGAGATCCATATCTTTGTGGACATAGCCCAGGAGGGGATGAACCACGGTAAAACATGTGTTATGTGATTGAATTCTTGTATTGTATATGAGTAGATGTTAGAATGATGTATGAAGGAATTAATGAATCTGATTACATTACATGCATGAATGAGAATGTCAGTATACTCCTTTAATAATTAAATATAAATTTCAGCGCACACTTCACAGATCTCCATTCAGTCCTGGACTGCAAGAACTTGAGTATTGCAGTCACCCATTAAGACTATCTCGGGTGAGACTACACAGTGCACTTTGTGTACTGTGTTGCCTTTTGGTTTACCAGAAGGGTTAGAGGCTTTGTTGGATCCCTAGTAGACCTGAACCTGGGTCAATCATGCTAAAGGTATAACTTAGATAAACAAACCAACAAATGGTTATGTTTCCGGTTGGAACAACATAGGATTGAGTAGACAAGATCTGTTGAAGATCTGATTAAAAGAGGGTAAGATTTGCAGAAGGTGGGTCAAAGGAATACTGAATCGGACGACAAGAAGGTGAGATGAATGCATCGATAAGAAGGGGATGTTGAGACCGTGGAGTCCCACAAAAGCAGAGATCGAAAGTTGGCTAAAGAGAAAGGATCTAGAGTTTGCGCAAAAATATAACATAAACCCTAGAGTAACATCGCGCAAATATCTTGAAAAGTATGTGTTTATTGATCTGCATGAAGTCTTTTTCTGTGATTTTCCACACTTATTGTAGGATTGGATATTGAGGTTGAAGGATAACCACGCAACAAATTGGATCTGACAATTAGAGTGGACCTCAGTTCATATTGAGCAGTTACAACAGGTGAATAACAAATTCTCCCGCGCAGTAGATTTTTTGCTCAACGGTATTGTAGCAGGCTTTCTAAAAAAATTGCAGTAGATACAGTGAAGTCGTACAGTGTAGTAGAGAAAGAGTTTCTACATGGGCCTCGACGAAGGTATATTTTATCACTGTATACTTCTATTAAGATATTTCTCTATAAAAAAAAGGTGTAATCACAATGGAATCAGACAACTAAACTTCCCTGCATGCATGGGGGGAGGGAGGAAGCACTGACAGAAAAAAGAGAAATGGAAGGAGATAAAGGAAAGAAGGAGGAAGCCTTGGACCTAATCATGATGGACGATGACCAGATCAAGCAGATCATGGTGACAGATGGAAAGACGCACAGTGGAGTACCCTACCAGTACAAGGTGAACACCAAGAAGAGAGCCATAGCCACGAGGGAAGGCTTGTACAGTGATGAAAAGGAGTTAGAGGATCTTTGGGTTGTGGAGCGGATTGAGGAAATCTTGCGCACAACATATGAGAGGAAGATGAGAGGTCCAAGAGTGGTAATAGAAGGCAGTAATCCTATCCATATTAATGTCAGTGTGGAAGCCATAAACCCATGTGCGACTAACACACCAAAAAGAACACTACCGTTTAGACAACCGAATTTCAGGAGAAGGAAGACATATGAAAGTACATCTACACAAGGAACAACAAATGGGGGAGCCAGTTTAGGGATCATTAGTAAAGTATCTACACTGCGCAGAGGTAGTATTTCATCATTCAGTATGGCAGGACACGATCCCACCATCAGATTACCAGAATTCAAAGGAGAAGCGTTGGAGGACCCGAAAAAGCACTTGTTTATCTGTGAAAAGATCTGGGAAGTGAAACAAATCACAGACGAGGACACTAAAATTACACATCTAGTTATCACACTAAGGGATCATGCACTGGATTGATATATTAGTTTAGCCATAAACGATCCACTAGGGATAACCAGAATGATTACAGATATCAAGAAATTGTTGATAAATGAGTTTCAGAAGCCAAGCTCAGAAGACCAATACATGAATGAGATGATAGAAATCATATAGAAACCAAGAGAATCTGTATGGGAGATTGACCAGAGATTCAAGCAAATGAAATGAAAGTTGAAATATCGCATGACAGATATGCAGCACATGCACCTGTTCATCAATTCACTATTACCACACTTAAAATATCCATTGTGACAACAGAAGTTCAGACACAAGCAAAGGCTCTACAGGCATACCTGCAACTAGAAGAAAACCAATATCAGAAGATCGATACAGCCATCGAAGAGTTGATGGAGGATATAAAGAAATTAACATTCCAGCTAAACCAGAACAAAAGTAAGGACAAAGAAGAATTTTTTGGTGTACCACATGCAAGATGGAAGGATGCCATAAGAACGAATGTCCAACATTTGCACAATACATGGAAGCATGGATGCCAAATCCATTACCAACAGGAGGACTATGGTGCAAAATCTATAAGAAATAGGGCCACGACCCATATCACTGCCCAATGATGTAGAAGTACATGACAGTCCCAAAAATTTCATATTGCAACTTTTGCAAGTCAGTGGGCCATGATGACAAAGACTGTAGAACTATGGAATTGATTAGAGAGAGGACATCAGATGCATATAGGGTGCAGGCATAAATGATGACCGGAAAAGCCACACCTCAATTTAACCAGGTACCAGGCCCATACAACACTGCGCAACAGCAGTATAATATTGTGTAGCAACCATATAACGCAGTACAACCCCAGTACAATACTGCGCAGTTTAACCAGGCGCCTCAATATAACACGTCGCGAGGGGATCGAGATGGCTTCAAAGGTGGAGGACGAGAAAGAGGATGCTTTGGAAGAGTTTGAGGACCAATAATATGTCACAATTTTCAACAACCAGGACATTATGCAAGAGAATGTCCACCTCCACCAGTGAATTGTATGTATTTTCGCGCAACAGATCATGACACGGAAGAATTTTCTACATTATTATGGAAGATATAGAAAAAAAGGAATCAGAACAATCAAAATGTTCAATGGATTTCAGTATAAGCAAGGGACAAAGTAAGAAACATCAACATGGTTACACACAGAAGAGATAAAACATGTAACAATGCAGTACGACAAGAGCCAGTACAACATCAGTGGGTGAAGAAGAATGTTGAACCAAGGAAACAGTTCGACGTGCAGAATGAGAAGGAAACATTTAAGAAATCTAGACAAGAATTTTTGAAGCCAGAAACCGCATTGACCTCAACCGCGTAGCATATCAAGGAAGTGCCAGAGTACGAGATGCCTCCATCCTTGGATCATACCAAAGAAATGCAGCCCCGAGGAAAAGTAAGTACAATCAAAGAATTTTTTCAATCATGTGTAAAAATACTAAATGATCCATCCTTTGTCAAGATATTACAAAGTATGTTAGAAATATGTAGCATAAAGACAGAAGGAAAACTAGAATAGAAAACAGTAAATCACCTACATACAAGGAGAAGAACAAGTAGGGAGTTCAGGTTGAATGCCAACATTGGAGATTTCAACATGGGAGATATCATACTAGATCTCGAATATGAAGTCAATGTGCTACCCAAGAAAGCATGGAAATGTATGGGAGAGCCCACATTAGGATATTCACTCGTTCAGTTGAAACTAGCAAACCAACACAGAGTTCTACCAATTGGGAGACTGAAAGGAGTAACAGTAGACCTGGATGGACTGTGCACTAAAGTTGACTTCGAAGTAATAGAGATAGTGGATGGTACAACACCATATCCAGCATTACTGTGCTTGGATTGGGCATTTGATAACCGGGCCATAATCAACTTAAAGACACGGAAAATGAGATTTGAGTCAGGAGAATACAGGGTCATTGCACCATTAGCCCCATCGGAAGGGGAAAGATTTGTAGAGCCTACTTGCTTGGACTTGGAGGAAATTAGCCAGTTGTACAGAACAATTGCATGAGACGAGGATTACGTAAACTCAAGTGCAGATGGGATACTCAGTTGGTGGAGAATTACTTCATGTGTGTCAGACTTAGATACAGGTTTAGAGAACTGGAAACAGAGGCTACACGAAGTCTCCACAAGGAGATGCACAAGAATAGACCGCGCAGTAAGATGGGTAGGTAAGGAGATAAGGGGACCACCCAGTTTCCATGGGGTAAATGATCTAGAAGCATTCCTGACATGTTACAAAGATAAAGTGTTAGAAAATTAGAGACTCTTAGCACTAGATATAACATTCAAGGCCACACCTGCAAGATGGTGGGGCACACACAAGGAAACAATCAAGGATTGGTACCAATGTAAGCGGTTACTACGCATAAGGTTTAGCGCAGAACAGAGAAGAAACCAGCAGCAAAAGTATGATGGAAAAGGGGCACCAGAGAAACACATGGAGAATCACAGAGCGCTATGGAAAATGACACCTCCAGAGGAATGGCCTCATCATTTCGTACATACCTTAGAGGGCATCCCAGCAAACTGGTATAAAGACCAGGAACTGCACTGAGGAACTACGAGTTGGATAGTACTACAACAAAACTTTACAGTCACTTTCGCATTTGAGCATGAGAACCCCAACATAGATGCAGCACTTAAACAAAAAAGAGGGTTGATATTCATTAAGGAACTAGAAGTCTAACTCATAATAGAAGAGCAACAACAGAATAGACAGACAGTGAAATAATTGTTGTCATGCTATCATGTACAGGAAGAAGTACCAGATGAAGACGATTCGCGCGATATTCATATTGAGGAAGATGAAGGCGAAAGAGAAGTGGAAGTCCCACCTCTAGAATCAAAATTAATTGTTGTGCTAATCAAGGTGAATAAAGTCAACATTGGGACAGTTGAGAATGCCAAAATGGCCAGCATTGGGGACTACTGGGATGAGAAAATAATGGAAATCATAACAGAGTTACTCTGCGAGTACAACAACATGTTCCCCACAACTTTCATAGAAATTAAGGGCATAATAGGAGAGCTAGGTGAAATGAAGATACCACTCAGAGCTGAGGAAAGACCGATCAGATAGAGACCATGCAGACGAAATCTGATATATAAGAAAAAATTCAAAGATGAGATCGATAGGATGCTCAAGGATGGAATCATAGAACCTATGGAAGAATCGGAATGGATAAGCTCGATGGTAGTTCAGGAGAAAAAACAATGCGGGATAAGAATATTCATTGACTTGAGGAAGTTGAATGATGTGTACCTACATGACCCATTCCCTACACACTTCACGGATGAGGTGTTGGAGAACATAGGAGGACATGAAACTTATTCATTCACCGGCAGATTTTCAAGATACCATCATATCAAGATAGCGTCGGAAGATAGATAAAATATCACTTTTTCTATGGAATGGGGATCCTACCAGTACACAGACATGTCGTTTGGACTGAAGAATGCACCAGCAATATTTTCTAGAGTAATCATAGCTGCATTTAAAAAAATTATCCACCAGTTTCTAGAGGTATACTTGGATGATTGGACTGAAGAATGCACCAGCAATATTTTCCAGAGTAGTCATAGCTGCATTTAAAAAATTTATCCACCAGTTTCTAGAGGTATACTTGGACGATTGGACAATCTATATTTTGTTGAAAGACCATGTAGAGCTCTTATGGCTGATGTTGTAAAGATGCAGGCAGTGCCAGATATCGTTAAACATCAAGAAGTGCATCTTCAGAACACCGTTTGGGATATTATTGGGCCATATAGTATGCAAGCAAGGTTTACTGGTAGATCCTGCCAAAATTGCAATAATCGTTAACTTGCCACCACCAAAAATAGTTTGTTAACTAAGATCGACATTGGGACACATAGGATACTACAGAAAACTTATAAAAGGGTACGCACAGATCACCGCGCCAATGAAGAAATTGTTAAGGAAAGATACAAAGTTCCAGTGGAATGAGGAGTGTCAATACGGTCTGGATACGCTGAAAGAAAAAATGGTCATTGTGCCAATAATAGTATTCCCAGACTAGGAGAAGACATTCTACGTACATGTAGATGCATCGGCCATAGCACTTGGAGCTATTTTGGCACAGCCAGGAGAAGGAGAATTGGATCATGCTATAGCATTTGCTAGCTAGAAATTGTCAGAATTGAAGCAGAACTACAACACTACAGAGAGAAAAGGCCTAGCTATGGTCTATGTGCTTCAGAAGTTCATACACTACGTATTAGGGAAACATTTTAAGATGTTCACAAACCATTCAACGCTCAAATACCTAGTCAAAAATCCAGTGTTGGGGGGAGAATATGTCGATGGTTACTATTGTTTCAAGAATTTGATTTTGAAGTAATAGTTAAGCCAGGGAAGTTGAAAGCACGACCTGATCACTTGTCAAGGGTCGAGAATGGAGAGGAACCTACAAATTTAGAGGACAAATTTCTTGACGCACAGTTATTTTCAGTCCAAATCATCGATGAATACTTCGCAAACATCATCCAGTACTTGAGTACAGGAACTGCGCCACAGGAATATAACACTGCGTAGAAGAAAAACCTGGTAGTCTGGGTTGCATACTATCAGCTTATTGCAGGACACTTATACAAAATGGGCACAGATAGAATCTTGAGAATATATGTGCTAGAACATGAAAGACCAATGATTTTAGAAGAAGCCCATGAGGGAATAGTAGGAGGAAATTACGCAGGAAAAGCTACCATGCAGAAGGTATTTCACTCAGGACTATGGTGGCTGACCATTCACAGAGAGATTCAAAAGAGTACTTCTAGAGATGTGATGTATGTTAGAGGGTTGGTAAACTGAATAGAAGTGACGAGATTCCCTTGCGACCACGGGTAACTTTGCAGGTATTCGAAAAATGGGAAATAGACTTTGTGGGACCTATTAACCCACTAGAAAAGAGGATAGGAGCAGGTACATTATCACCACGACACAATACCTGAAAAGATGGGTGGAAGCACCAGCAGTCAAAGATTGCAGCGCAGAAACAACAACACACTTTCTATTTGAGCAAGTGATCACCAGATTTGGTTGCCCAAGGATTTTGATGAGTGACCAAGGCACTCACTATATTAAAAACACTATTAAGTCTATGACTGAGGATTTTGAAGTCCATCATCAAAAGAGTACACCATATCATCCACAAGCGAATGTAACAGTAGAAGCCTTTAAAAAATCCTTGAAAATGCACTAACGAAGATATGTAACATTAATAGGGATGATTGGGACCTAAAAATACTAGCAGTATTGTGGGCATATCGGACCACATGCAAGAAATTGACAGGACACATGTCATTCAGATTGGTATATGGACAAGAAGTAGTGGTTCCATTGGAATTTTTGGTACTCGGTCTACACGTAGCAGTGATTACGAACATGATAGAATGAGGCGGGGTACAAGATAGGTTGAATCAACTGATGATCATGGAGGAAGACAGGATATTAGCAGGATTCCACCAAGAATTTCAGAAAGAAAGGGACAAATCTTGGCACAACAAATATATCAAGAGGAAAACTTTCAAGGAAGGAGACTTAGTATTGATGTATGATAGTTAATCCATTCAACACCCAGGAAAACTCAGAAAGCACTGGTTAGGAGCATACAAAGTACAAATTGTCACAGATGGGGGAGTTGTACAGTTGAAGAACTTAGATGGCATGGAACTTAGAGGGATGATCAATGGGAACCGATTGAAGTTGTGCAAGGACAGTCGACCACTCACAAATTGAAAGTCACTGTGCAGTTAAAAAAAAAAAAAAAAAAGATATAGTGTGTTAGCACTCTGTAATTTGCCTAAGGTTGTTGAGGCAATCACAGAGGTAACCTCGAACCGCTTCGAGTCTTGGATCTATCCCTCCAAGACTCAGAGAGGGATCTCTCTTTTAGATTTAACTTGGTTTGTAATGAATCGATTTTAGGATAGCTATGAAAGTTATGAAAATATGGAGTTTTTGATTTTTAAATGGTTAGTTTGGGACAGCAAGGAGGACCATTGGGAAAATGGGGTCTGCGCTTAAAAAGTGATTTACATCTCAGATCTGGACAAAACTTTTACACAGGGCCAGGTAGCAGAAACATTGGATCGATTTAAGTTTTGATGGCGTCGGTTTGAGGAAGAAGTAGGGGAGGTAAAATCCAGGCACAAGAGCAGCTAAGAATTCCTGAACTAAGCTTTAGCAGAAAACATAAATATCTTCAAAAGATCAAAAGCAGAGTATCTGCTGATAAATTCTGCTTCTATTACTTTCCTTCTGATAATAAGAACTGAAAAAAAATTGTAAAAAGAACAGGAAAATACATTAACAGAGAAAAACACCACCAACATTTCTACACAGGAATCATGTGAACAGCTTGCACATTTCTGAATTGATCATCTAAAAATTACAGAGAAGAAAAAAGGTTTGTTTGTCATACATAACCCACAATCCAGCAATGAAAAATAAAAACTACAGGTAGAGATCTCTCACACAGGTCTGACCCTCTCCTCACAACCCATTCGAACCCTCTCTTAGTCTTTTACAAGTGTATAAATAATAAACAAACCCCCCCGCCTATCAGTCCTCCAAGACTTGCGCTTTAACTCTGCACTCTAAGAATAGTAAACAGTTACAACGATATCGACACCTGTAGACTGTTTCTAAACAAACAAAACGATTTCGCAACTGTTGATTTAACATTTGGAGTTAGTTAATGATTTGTTGGCGAATGGAAGTTAACAGCATCACAATGAACAAATGTGGCAGCAGTCGACTGCCTTGAGGTGGTTGGGTAAATGTAACCTCCTGCCATGTGTTCCTTGTAACCGAATTTCTTGTTTGCCAGATGGTTCGATCTATGCCTGAAAACTGGGATACATTCCATTTGTCATTCATGGAATTAAAATTGCCACATGCCCTTGACTTCCAGTTGCATTTGAACGATGCTTCAAACAATGATCTTATGCTTTCTCAGATTCTTTCAA
>SNQJ01S0110244.1:39724-51844 GCA_010110895.2 Picea sitchensis
TTCACTCGAATCAAATTGAATCCTGGAAATAGAACATTTCACAGCATCTGCCTTGTTAACTTCGGACTCAAAATTGTTTATCCTATCTCCTTTAGTCATTCCCATCGATGCCTCCTCTGAATGTAAATCATTTTGGCTTTGTAAAGCTTTATCTTGCTTGTTGAAAATTATAGAAGCAATTGCAATCTCTTTGTTGTGAACGCTGCAGGCTCGTGCTCTATCTTCAATCATGTTTAGAGGAACAAAAGGATCTGGAGCCATATTTTGTATTTGTTGTATTTCACCAGCTGACAATATGACAGGAGTGCCCAATGACTTATCTTTGGCTTCGACCAACAATGCCATATTTTCTCTATTCAAAGATTTTGAATCAGATAACCCTTCAATTGCTTCCTCGTTTTGCAAACATTTTTCCTCTGCAGTAAGACACAACATGCCTTGTAACTCGTCATTTTTCCTTCTGACAGAACTGTAATCCTGTAAATCTCTCTTATGCTTATCTTGCAATATCATCTGTGCATCTTAAGAACTTACTAAATAATGTTTAAGATTCTTCATTTCTTTTTCTAGGTTTCCTTCTCTCTCTACACTGGCTTGTAATTTTATTTCCATCCTTTGAGCGACCTCCTGTAAAATGGGGATCTCCTTTTGCAAATTTTCTAAGTGTCGAGATCTTATTGGAATACCAGTGGCTGGAACTGAAAGGCATGCAGAGGGGTTTGAAACACCTGGTAGCACCGTCGCCCAGGACTCGGGCACCCAAAACTTTCAACCTCAGCATTTTCTTATTCTGTATATGGTTGCGTCGAAACGATGAGCAGGCGGTCAGGTACATCCCTTGGACACCTCATAACCTTCTCTGCATGCGGGCTCCTCTGCATTGGACACCTTGGCTATGGTTCGAACATCTGGCACAGGGTAAGAGCTGCGTTCTATATATATTTTTACTTTCTGTGGGAGATATCCCACATTTGCGTGGTGAACTGAACATTTGGGCGTTTAAAAGAGACAACAGTCTCATGTTATGTCAATGAAGTGAGCCCGAGGCTTGGGCTTTGGGGTTAGGCGTTGGTGTTGTGTTGTGTGTTGTTTGTTGGTGTATGAAATGGCGTTGGCTTGTGTGTTGATTATTCGGGTGTTGGCCCTAGGCCCACATAATTTTTTGATAATAATAATGTCGAATTTTTTCATAAAATTCTTCTAAAAGGCAAAGGCCGAGGGGCCAAATTTTTGCCAAATTCACCAAAAAATAGCTGATAAACCCAACTTTGACAAATAAACCCAACCTTACATTTGAC
Source organism: Picea sitchensis (assembly GCA_010110895.2). Classification (NCBI taxonomy): domain Eukaryota; kingdom Viridiplantae; phylum Streptophyta; class Pinopsida; order Pinales; family Pinaceae; genus Picea; species Picea sitchensis. The sequence continues at coordinate 41,023 of SNQJ01S0110244.1, forward strand.
CCCCAAGAGTAAAATTTTTTTCCTTTCAAACCAAATGCACCAAAACTTGCTTTGAAGTTCGCGCGCAAACATTCATCTTATGCTCGGTCATTGTCGGGTGTTTTCCGCCGCCTTCGCCATGCGTCATGAGCGAACACATATGCCTGAAATAGATACATATTAGTCATAAAACTGATCCCCTATTATATAGGGTTCTAACATAATGCAGGATATCAAAAGGTACCAACAGAGACACAGTGCGACAAAAGTAGAAGGAGAACGCACGCTCAACAATGCGAGCCCGATGGAGATAAGGCCAGCAGTCACTACAAGTAGCAAACAAGTGGGAAAGGAGAATATGGAAAAAGAAGCACTAATTGATAGAGGATATCGGAATTGAATGTCGGAAATGACTGACGATACATCACACTAATCGTGGAAACTGACGACGATAAGGGAAATCAATGGAAAGTATGAAGGAACCAGTGATTCAATTAAAGCATAATCGCGGTAACATCTCTGAAAATATTCACACAATGTCGATACAAAGAAGGAATGTGGGAGAGGAAAGGTTATTGCGAAATTGGAAAATTGTTATAACCCTAAATTTCTTTATACATGCATACCTGGCCTTTGGCCCTCTTACTTGCATTTTTTGCCAAAGCTCTATTGAGTTTCTCTTCTTAAAAACCAATTTTTTTAAGATGTACACACCCTGCACCATTACTACCCATGTACATACACTTTTTGCACCACTAAATCTCACGTACATATGCATGTTGCACCATTACAACCCGCGTATACTTGCAAAAGTTGCAAGGAATTCATTGAGATTATAGGCTATTGGGTAGTTTCCCAACTAATCCACCTCCTATAGCCCGTCACCCAACCAAATAACCATCATTTTGTCATATAAAAGGAGGTGTTGGGGTTTCATTTTACATCTAGACATAAGAACAATGAAACTTTGTCCATTTCACATCCCCTCCTTGCCCAAGTTAATGCAGCCCTTTTGTGAGAATTGCCTCAGCATTTCCCCATTAGCCCTTCTTCCTCCATCAAAACCCATTCACTTCCCAAGAAGAGATCAAAGGTTGAGAGGAGAATCCATACAAAGGTGCACTTGGATCTTGGTGAAGAGGATCCCAGACTAAGTTTGTGGAGAAGTAGTCGGCTTTGATTGTAAAGGTATAATCATTGAGTTATTAATAAAAGAATTACTTTTCCTGTCCCAAATCATGGTGTAATGAATTCTTTTATTGGTTTATGTTTTGAAATTCTAACATATAACCCTAATTTGTATATGAAATAGTATGCTTGTAGTTTTCTGTTTGATTATATTTGAATGTAGGCCAGCCCCGGGAGGAGGCGTGCATTTAGCAAAGCTTCCAAGCACGAGGGGATCATCACCGAACGCGAAGTAGAGGCATAGTTACCCGATCTCCCTCATCTTTTCTTTTCTTGTATAAGTTTTGGTATGTTTGCGGTAGTCTAGAGAAGTAGTTGACTTTTAGACAGTTAATTGATCCGCCTACATAATACATTCTAAACCCCAGTGTAGTCATAGGGGGGTTTTCCTGCTAGTAGAACTGGCGACCATAATGGGAAGCCTCTAGGGTTTCAGGGGATTTTGGGTTGTCTGATTTTTTTTTTGCCTTTCAAGTTTATGTTGAGTCTTCTCAGTCTTTTAAGGGATTATGGTCATCTTCAGGTGCCATACCAGTTCTCCATGCCCTATAATATTGTTTATTTTCTTTCTTTTTTGAGTAAGTACAAAGGTGTACGCGCCCTGCTTTGGGTCAGCCTGCGTACATACATGCACTGCTCAGTAAACAACTGCGTACATACGTAGGTTGTTGAAGCAACAGTAGCGTACCTGGTTCAAGAAATGTTTTTTGTAAAAGAAGCACACAACCTATTTCGTGATTGAGGTTTATACTTCTCAGGGTTTCTTGACATAGTTCAGAGTCTTTGTTTTTACAGCCACAACTTGGGTTAGAATTCAGTTTACTTGTCTTTTTGAATTTTTCTTGTGTTTACTTTTGAAAGAGTTTTAAGCGAGTCTTTGAATGATTGATCTGCCTGTTCGGCTTCTTTTGTGATTCCCTGCGATCCATAGTAGGCCAAATATTTGTTTCAGTCTTGTCTTGTTGTTCTTTTTACCCCTTTCATTTACTTTGAAAAAGAGAAAAAATATTTATTTTCAGTTTTTCTGCTTGAAGCAATTTAAAAAAAAAAAAATCATTTTCAGTTTGGTAAAGTAGTTGGAGTTAGTTATTTTACTAGAAAGGAAAAAGAGTTCATTTTTTAAGTTCTTTACTGATTTCTTGAATCTTAAGCAGCTTGTAGTCAAGCGAAATTTCGTTTTAGGTCTTCTTTTTAAAGATCTTGAAAAAAGTTAGTTAAAGAAAAGTTGGTTACAAAGAGTTAGTTGTAAATATTTGATTAGAAGTAAATTTGCTTCCAGAGTTTCGTCTTTCTCTCCTCTTTTCGTCTCTCATAACATCATTATTTTCACTTCCATATCCTTTGATTTAATCAAGCCATTAAAACGAATGCTAAACCTAAAATTAAGTAGAATTTTATGTTTGCAGGGTCAACCAGGCCTTGAATTAGGTTGGAGAGGAAACTCTTCAAGACCGTTAAACAAACATCAGAGTCAGAGCTAGGGAGTGTTAAAGTCCAGTGAAGTGAAAGTTATCAGGTACCCCCCTCTAACACAGGGGCTAAACATGAGGTCGCGTGAGGAAAGACAACGGAGATAACCCCTCCAAATCCGTACTAAACGTAGCGGGGAATGCATATTGAGGATATGTCATGGGAATATTATTGCTTGCATTAGCCTACAGAGATTTGTGGACCTCAAATTCATTCGAGATCCTTTGTTGTCTTCCATACCACTTGCTTTCGATACCCTCGGTAGGTTTCGGACTTGTTATCCTGCTCATTGTGGTCCACCCGACTGTCGAATGTACTCGCCTGGTCACTGTTTGTGAGCTGGAAACTTAGTTTCCTATATTCTATGGATTGTGTCACAGGTGACTGTGGGGTTATACCGCGGTACCTAGGGCTAACGTCGGGTCACACTTTGCAGAGTATATCTGGAGGGTTCTTCTGTGTTCGATTTTCACTTGCACCGGTAAGTTGTTCTATTGTTGGCTCGCGTAATTGTTCTTCCTACTAGATAGTGGTTTGCTTGATTTATCTTATAGGAATTTTTCTAGTGTGTGTTTGGTTTAAAGCAATAGTTAAAGCCTTATTGTGTTGTTGATATTTTCACAAAGTGGAATATCAAGAGCTTCGTTGGTCGCGAAGGCTTCAAGGCCTACTACCAATTTCATTAGACCCGTCGTTGCCATCGTTACGGCGAAGACTTGACCAACAAGGGTCATTCGAAGCGACCGAGCCGCAGGAAATTGTGCCTGATCCTGCTCCGAGAAGAGATTATTCGAATCCAGAGGAACCTACTATTTCTGACCTTGGAGTAGAAGCTCTCGGGCCAGCTAACCAATATTAGTAAAATTTGTCCCTCCTAAGGTGACACTTGTTGAACGTCAAATAGTCTTACAAGAAGCCATGGAAGAAAATGTTGCTACTTCATCCAGGAGTCTTCATACTCCCTCTTTGGCTACTACCACAGGGGCTATCTTTCCTCCTAACCCACCTTCTCCATTCTAGGCCACGGTGATCTCAACTCCCTCTACCTCGAGCAGTGGTCTGATACTATCCTCTGAGGCAACCATTTCTTCATCTACGTAGAGTGAGATAGGCCCTCCATTCTCGTATGGGATGCACGACTTCGATTCGAACTCAGTCCTTACCTACTCCACCTTACATACCATGGTTCTAGGGGAAGGGACCTCAAATGGTCTCGTGCAAGGGTATATTGGGGTCACCTTAGTCTCCTTTAATGTTATCCCTTACGGTGGGGGTCACATACCTCCTCTATACCCTTTTCTCGGTAATGCTTTCCAGCAACCTATCGGGTCGAGTGCTAACTACATCTTGTTTGGAGTAGGCAGTTTAGGACCTTCATCTTACACTACGCCAATGGGATCCATGTTGTTCTCTTTGTTGGGTGCATTTAGTAATAACACCTTTTCTTCGGTTGTTGTCTCGGATGGGGGAAACCCTGGTTTTGGACAATAGAATCTTGTGCAGGGGATTATTCCTACACAGGGGGAAATTACATGAGTTTTCTCCTCACAAGGACTTTGGAATACTTGATAGGGATCAGTTCCCGCGCAAGGGATTTCGGTCAGGGGAAACCCCTTCCATGGTCAATGGAACCCCAGGCAGGGCTTAGTACCTATGCTTTTCGAATTGATTGGGAGAATCCCCTTCTAAAATCCTTGGAACAAAACGCAGGGAGAAATCCCCTCCCAACCCACGTTGTCCAATTATGGGAGTTAGCTGATGATTTCCCAGCAAATGTAGTTTCCGTATGCTGGTCAAGGCCATGGTTTCTACCAGAAGCCTAGCTAGCAACCCAACTTTTCCTGGCAACCCGGTGCCAGTCAAACTCCAGGCCCCCTTTTTCCTGTACATAGTACCCAACCCAAACTACTATTTCTGGAAATGCTACATCTGCCATACTTGTCAAGGTTTATTAACAAGCCAATTTGTCATGATCCACATTGGCCCCCCATGCCGACTAAGTTTCCCTCGGATATTCCAAAATTTGAAGGCAAGCCTGGCGAAGACCTAAGTGATCACGTGACAAATTTCCAGTTATGGTTCTCTTCAAGCTTGTTGTGAGACGACTCTATACAGTTGCACCTTTTTCAACGCACTCTTATCGGGGGTGTCGTGAAATGGTATATTGAGCTCGACTGCTCAAGGTATTCTTACTTTAGCGACTTGGTGATGGTATTCCTAAACCATTTCCAACTACCCATGAGATATGACGTCGGCACCGAATTGTTGGCCAACTTTGAGCAGACTAAGGTTGACCATATCTCAGATCACATCTGAGAATGGTGGTGTCGAAAGAGCTTGATTAAGGTATAGGTCCCACCGGATTTCTTGTTGGAGTGTTTCCTAAAGTCTTTGGTACCAGTTATGTCCAAGGATGTTGCAACTTTGGGAGTGTTTTCATAGGAGGAGTCAATAAGGAGACCGTAACAGCTCAATCTTATTTACTCTCAGTCTGGCTTACTCTATGAGATCTTGCCAGATGCGCCATGGTTCATCCTCAATAAGGCCGAACAAAAGTTTGGACCACATGTCGATGGTATAGTGGGTTCAGCACAAGGAAAATCCATTGATCTGTTGTCAAATCAATTACACCAATTGTCAATACAACAGATGACGACCAGCCAGACCTCCAGTTCGTCTGTTCGCCCTACCCAAATGTCAGGTGTACACAGTACGCATTCGACGAACCCGAAGGCCAACCAACATCTTGAAGGGAAGAAAAAACAATGGAACAAGAAGGGTAAAGGGGACAAAAAGGCTAATAACAATGTTGGCAGGGACAACACAAAGAAGAGAAAGTTGAATTATCTATGTAACCTTTGCACGGAAGACCGCCCGACTCAGTTGTTCCCTTGACTTGTGGAGGCTCAGAAGCTATTAGCATAGCAATAGTTTGTTTCTCTAACGAACCCATTTCCACATGGGAAAAACATGGCTCAAGCTTCATCATCTTCGAGCGCCGAAGGGGGCAGTTAGGGACCCCCCACATCTACTGGTAATACCTCGGATACAAATGTTTACATGTTAAAAGGTGACGCTCATATAGAGACCAGGTCTCGATATCACAGAATGATGGAATCTGTTGAAAAGGGTAAAGAAGCCACAAACCCACCATTTCCTATTCATATTGAGAATATGATGGGTGAAACAATGAAACGCATCCCCAAAGGTGCATTCAAGAAAGATTATCATAATCCAAACATGAGGGGTTGCCCAGAACTACTCTGTTGTGGACGATTTGGCACAAACACCTTGCACGATGTCCTCTTTGGAGGTCCTCCAGAGATTCCCTTCACAGATAAAGGCTTTGTTATCTGCCATGGGATTCACAGAGACTTGTAACCTGGGAGTGATCGTTCTCGATCCAACTGACTTGAAACCTCGTCTTCCTTACCCTGTTGCATTTCAAATAGTAGTGTCTTACACCATGAAATATTTTACTCGAAATATCTTTCACACAGTGGTTAACGAGGATGCCTCGACTTGCGTGACATCGCTGGCATGTTGGAAGGCCATTGGCCAACCCATTTTGTCTTTGTCACCTACATTGCTTATGAAATTCGACGTTTGTTCATTCATACCACATGGTATCATTCCTTCTTTCCCCGTGCAGTTAGGAGTGAAGATCAGGTGCATAGAAGTTGAAGTGGTTGATGTGCCTCTCGATTACAACCTTTTGTTAGGAAGTAGTTGGACCTATGAAATGCATGCAGTGGTTTCCAGAGTTTTTTGGGTCTTGTTGTTTCCACACAAGGGTTGAATCATGATCATTGACCAGTTGTCCTTCTCCTATCTTGACCCTTCATCGGGGAAATCCATGGTCTCGATGATTGATAACCCTCAGCCCGGCACCATCAACGTAGGGGTTGGTTTGTGCCCATCATTGATGGGTACTTTCAATTACCCACCTCCTTCTGGCGATGTCAAGATTATATCGAATGCCCCCGACTAGCCTAGGGAAGAAATTTTTCAAATGTTGTCATTTCGAATGACTTACTTTCACGATCCATGGAATTTTCCTTCCCCATCAGCCTTGATGGAAGGGACGGGGCATTTTGGCATGTTCATACCCTTGTCCATGGCAAAAGTTGCGTACAACATTGTCCAGCAAGCTTCGGCCGACTTGGATCTGACTCCTGCACAGGAGTTAGATCTTGTTCTTGAGCCTATTTGGGCTCAAGGTTACCTTGCCACTACAAATTATTTAGACCTGGTCTTTCCCTCAGATGAGGCAATTCTTGAGGCATTTATTAGTCTAGACATACCTTGGGATGATCTCCATCACAGATCTTATTTCCTCCCAGAGTTAAGAAGAATAGAGGTAGGTGAATTTGTGTTGACTATGACTGGAGATATCTCTTGTCCTATTAATCCTCTGGCTACGCATGCAGTTTACGTCAAGGGTAATATGGTGAGTATCACCAAAATGATCCCTATAGATATCTCCAAAACCCCTGACGTCATGGAGAATGTTTTCGTCAGAGTGGACTTCTCCCCCGAAGAGATTTGAATTTATATGGAGTTATTTAAGGAATTCCACGACGTTTTTTTCTGGTCTTACGAGGAAAATCCAAGCATTGATCCACGAATCGTCGAACATGAGATAATGACTTATCCTGATGCCAAGCTAGTCTGAAGAAAGCTTCGTTCGGTGAATCCTCAGAAAGTGGCAGTGATTAAGGCTAAAGTAGAGAAATTGTTTAAAGTTGATTTTATCTACCCCGTACAGTTGATGGAATGGGTGTCAAATACCATTCTGGTTAACAAAAAATAGGGTACAATTCGTGTGTCCATGGAATTTCGTGACTTGAACAAGGAATGTCCGAAACATAATTTTCCCATCCCATTCATCGATCAGATTGTTGATGAATGCACAGGTTGTGAGGTCTTTTCATTCACAGATGGTTTTTCAAGATATAACCAGATTCAGATCAAACCCGAAGATCAACATAAAACAACTTGTATCTGTCCTTGGGGCACGTTCACTTATCGTAAGATGCCTTTTGGCCTGAAGAATGTTGGAGCCACTTTTTAGTGGGCCATGTATTTTTCTTTCCACGACCTTATACATATAGTCGAGGATTATCTTTATAATCTAGCATCATGCTCTCGCAAGAGATCTGATCATCCCACACACCTCCGACTAATCTTTGAACGATGTCGCTACTATCGGATTCGCTTGAATCCTAACAAACACAGTTTTTGCATGACGTTGTGTCGACTCTTAGGTTTCATTATTTTTACAATAGGGATCATGGTCTATCCTCTTAAGGTTGAGGTGATATTTCAGTTTCCTCCCCCGTGCAAAATACCCCAGCTTCAGAGCTTACAGGGGAAAGTGAAATTTCTTCAGCATTTTGTCGCAAACTACGCCGAGATCACTAAAGGTTTTATGCATTTATTGAAAAATGGAGTCCCTTTATGTTGGGACGAAGCCGCTCAGTTCTCTTTTGAAGCATTGAAACGCACCCTTACGGTTTCCCCTCTGCTCTAGCCTCCCGATTATAACAGAGATTTCTTGTTGTACTAGGTCACTGCAGAGTCAACCATCGACATGGTCTTGGTTCAAGAAAATGATCTTCTCGAGGAGCATGTTATTTATTACCTGAGTCGAGGCCTGGTTGGGCCAGAACTCAACTATTCCCATGTTGAGAAGCTTACTTTGGCATCAGTGCATGTTGTCCAATGGTTCCATCAATACATTATGCTTCACAAGACCATTGTCATTTCCATTGTGAACCCATTTCAATATGTGTTAACACGAAGGGTCATTGGCGGAAATATCAGTAGATGGATTGTAATCCTCCAGAAATTTCACTTGGATTTTGTTTCCGAAAAATCCAAAAAGTTGTTGGTATTTGCGGAACTTATTTCAGAACTTCCAGTTGAATCTACTGATGACATGCCAGAATAATCGCCTATCAAAGGAGATCATTTTTTGATCGCATATTCAGACCCCTGGTATGGAGATATACTAGTCTATCTCCAGACTTTGAAGTGCCATGCTTTTGCTTCTCGCGATGAGCGTCGATGAATTCACCATCATGAACAAAACTATCTCATAGTCGATGACACTTTGTATCATCGAGGTGTAGACTGCATTCTTCATTGGTGCCTTATACATGAGGAAGAAAAGCTCGTTCTAAATGACTGCCACACTGGAGCATGTGAAGGTCATCTGTCTGGGTTGGAAATAGCCCAAAATTTTCTACGTGTCGGTTACTTTTAGCCTACGTTAATCAAAGATTGCGTTGAGTCAGTCAAGAAGTGCCACCCGTGTCAGATATTATCTCGGAAGATGAGCGCACATCTTGCTCCCATGTTTCTCGTCATCGTTGTCGGTCCCTTCACTAAGTGGGGGATTGATTTTACTACATGCCACCCAGTTTCAACCAGGGGGCATCATTATATCATCGTAGCGGTAGACTACTTCAAAAAGTGGTTCGAGGCTATGCCAATGTTTAACAATGACGGAGAAACAACAACTCTCTTCTTTCTTAACCAGATAGTAGCAAGGTTCGACATCCCGAAGAAGATTGTCACTGACCATGGAAGTCACTTCCAAAATAAAATGATGTATGAGTTAACATCAAACCTTGGGTTGCGGCAAGAGAATTCATCACCCTACTACCCACAAGCGAATGGTCAAGTAGAAGTTGTGAATAAGTCTCTCAAGACTATTCTTCAACGAACGATCAATTTTTCCAAGTCAAATTGGCATTTGATGTTGTACTCGGCATTATGGGTCTATCGAACATCTGTAAAGACTGCCATCAGTTTCTCACCTTTTCAACTCGTATACGGGTTGGAAGCAGTATTGCCTATTGAGTTCCAGATCCCCTCTTTAAAGTTGGCAGTGGAGTTATTTCCAGACACTTCACCTCTTGAGTAACGCCTATTATATCTCGAGCAGCTTGATGAGCAACGTCGTAATGCAGCCTCGGCCAATGAGGCTCATAAGCAACGAGTCATGTGTCAATATGATCGGTCTGTTCGCCCTTGGATTTTCTTTGAAGGCGATCTTTTCCTGGTCTATGATCAAGACAAATATCCCCTAGGGGTAGGCAAGTTCAAACCCATGTGGTTCAGATATTTCATCATGAAGGAGCTCTTAAAGAAGGGCGCTTATCATCTGGTTGACCTTGAGGGAAATGCCTTGGCGGAGCCTAGAAATGGGCTCTACCTTAAGAAGTATTATTCATAGGTTGGTCTCATGGGTGACTTCTTGTACATATGTATAGTTCTTATATAGTTTTTTTTCTTTTTTCGTTTTATGGGCATGTAGTTATTTATGTCATATTTTTTTACTGTGGCAGATTTCAAGTGAATCGGAGGGGTTCTTTGGATTCACGTACGACACTACCCGATACACTCGAAGGCTTTCTTCCGCAACTTTGGTGATTTTCACACCTAAAGGCTAGTTTCTATCTTTCGAAGGTATATGTCTAGGTGACGCCACAAACAATGTCATTGAGTACAGCGCAGTGATAGAGTTTCTTCGTCATGCTTTATCGCATAGAATTTCTCACCTCCGGGTCTACTTAGACGCCCAGCTGGTTGTGTGCTAGTTAAATGGAATTTACTGCATTTATGATCCTACTTTGCACCGATGTTTCCTTAGGGTACGTCTCTTAGAACGTTACTTTGATTACATTACGTATATCCATGTTCTTAGGATATTAAATCAAATGACAGATACTCTAGCTAATCAAGTATTAGGTTGGCATGTTGCAAACACATAAAAAGAATCACACACATACATATGTATATACATTTGTGAAAAATGTGATCCATAAGACGAATAAAGATGTATATATATGTGTGTGTGTGTGTGTGTGTGTGTGTGTGTGTGTGTGTGTGTGTGTGTGTGTGTCAAAATGTCAAGAGTACATAGGTGGGCGCAAACGCCTCAAAAAATAAGGTTCGGTATACATCACGGGGCCTATGCCCTCAAAAATATACAAAAGGTTCCCCCGACACATAAAAGTCTGGCATATCTAAGTTCAGGGCCTATTGGCCCTGCCGTAGTGAATGACAGTGTTGTCCAAATGCCAAAAAAGTTGGACCCAAGTACGTGGCACCCCCACTACATGAGGTTGCATGGAAGGTGGGAGATACTCAATATCGTCCATAGGAACTATACGAG
>SNQJ01S0110244.1:51854-79277 GCA_010110895.2 Picea sitchensis
TAAGGACTAAATGGTGTGAATTTCTTCCTCCAATCAGCTTAAGAAGTCATCCTACACAGGGCAGACTTGGAGCGTTTCCAGGTCAATTAGTTAGATGTTTAATGTTTATGTTAAGTAGTTTAATATAAGGATAGTTTAGTTAGATTTATATTACATTGTTTAATTTCAGTAATATATATTAGATTGTTTAATTTCAGTAGTTTGTACTTCCTTTTCATAAAATACAAAATCAAAAAAGAGATCCATGGCTGTCTTAGGGCAGAATACATATGATTTTTGCAGGTTTTAATCAAATATGTAGGTTGTCCATAGTGTACATTCGTGAATAAGGAATATCATAACTGATAATTAGATAGTTTATTTGAGTTATTATAATCATAATTAGTATCTTGTATATATATAATAGTTAGTAGTTTAGAGTTAGATTAGTGTAGTTAGTTTAGTTTGTTTTATTAGTTTCTAGTTTCCTTTATTTTAGTCAGTTTCTTGTATTTAATTATAGTTTAGTTTGTTTATTTATCTTTAGTTAGATTTCTTAGCTCAGATCGTTTCTCTCTGGTTTTCATAGAAGACCTTAGAGCGGCCAACGGAGCCGTTAAACTCGTCAGGGTGGTCCATTCCAAATGGCTTACGTTATTTAGACAACCTCGGACCGGTTCCACTCTCCCAGTTGACGGATGATCAATTTCGCCTGTCAACAAGCACTGACCGAGGAGATGAAGAATAAATATGACACTTAAAGGGGGTCATGTGGAATCGTTATCATGTGTATTAGTGGCATCACAACAAGAATGGCCACAAAAATTATGGCATGCTAGTTGTTGAGGAAATTCCGAAAGGAGGAAGTCTCAGTCGGGGTTGTCGCAGATGTAGCACAGTGTGTTGAGGGCACCACACTCATCTTAGCCCCTTATTTGTTGAATCTGTTCCTCGACGAATACAAGGATGCGCGGGATCTAGGAACGAAATTTCATTATTCGTGGCTACTCATCTTGATAGCCATGATGGGATGGAAGAATACAAAGTATTCATTTTTTTCCACTAGACCCAAACCCTGCCACGAAGCATGATAATTATTGCTTGGAGCTGCTTCAGATGCCAAGAATATAAAATTGAATGCAACTATATTCGAAGGTTATCTCCATGACATACAAGACACCATCACCAACACTTGGAGGGTAACACTAAAAGTTGTTGCACAGTATCAGGGCATATCCAACTTCAAAGCTACTAGACATGCGATGTGGATCCAGGCATGGAAACATCTTGACAATCAGTGGCTATAATTGTGTTAATGCATCACGGAGGCTGACATAGAAATGGCCATTAAGAATTGGGAAGATGACTGGAGGATTCCAGTCCTCATTCGAGAAATACCCACAAAGATAAAGGAGGAGGAGGTAAGACAGGAACACACATGTTGAGGAGGTAAGACAAAAACACACACATGTTGAGGAGGTAACAGTGCCCAAGAAACCAAGGACAGGTCAGAACAAGGCACAACAGAAGAAAGGGGGGACATCCAAGACAGGCGTCCAGACGGGGAAGAAAAACAATACATAGGCGCCATAGGTACAACAGAAACAGGTGGAGGCAAAACAGGGAACTACATCAAGTTCTACACAAAAAGAGCAAGGCAAAACTAAGAGGCCAGTCATCCAGACGGGGGGTGCACGCAAGAAGGCGAAGGCACACAAAATGCCCCCAGAATACACGATCACTAAGGATGATGCGGACATGGTGGCTCAAATGATCCAGGATCGCACAGTCAAGGATTTTGATAATGTTGTGTGCCAAAGGGATATAATTGAAGAATATTTGTCACACATACAACAACTCCTCACACATCTCGGGGAAATTTAGATAGTCAGCAGTAGCGTATAAACGGCCCCGTCATCATCACATATAGGAGGTGAAGCTGGATCAAGCGAGAAGGGGAGGATCCAGACGATAGCACAGTCGAGCTCAACATTTAACGTCACACCCAACATGTTGTGCATGGATGAAATCATGGGGCATACACCCCTAAAGGAATTGGCTCAACTACAATTGGTATTGATGCAGATACCAACCAAGGCCTTGTATAAACTGCAAGTCAGTGTTACACTAGAGGTATAGTCTCTCACATGCACAGATACAACGGAATTGCAGTAGACAAGGGACAATCGAGATGATCTAGAATTAATACTTGAGCAGGATAATCTTGAGACCAAATAAGAGAAGGACCGCGCAAATGGGCTGGAACAGAAAGTGATCGTAGCCTACGAGAAAATCCCAAATACCGCGCAAACGATTGAACTCACGGTGATAGAGAAGATTGATCAGATTGTGCAGACAATCGATCAATACAACCAGGAGATCGAGAATCTCTGGGAGAATCTCACACCTACCACTCCACCAGAGGTGAAGGAGAAAAGGAAACATGAGGCAACGACGCAAATAAAATAGATAGAATGACAAGTCCATGCGGCATCCGACTTGTTCGAGAAAGAAACACAACTCTGGATGAAGTTGGAAGAGGATCAGTAGGTCCACCAGTGGGACCAAGAAGGAGAAAGGATAAGTACATCTATCCAGGACCTCAAATAGAGGCAGAAGACCATGTCGATCATGGGACGCGTCAAAGGAGTGCAATACATGAAGAAACTGCAGGTAGAACTCATAACTGCACAGACACAGAAAAAGGAGCACCAGGATCAAATGGAACCACTCCAAGAGCAAGTAGTAGAGGTCATTGCATAGGCAGAGGAAGCCAAAAAATATATGGCACAAACCTAAACAGAATGTGCAAGGATGGTCAGCGATGATATTGCAGTGCATATAGTGGACGCACTCAAGGAGAAGACCGTGCAGGCCCAAACGCAAGCAATAAAGCTCAAGGAGAAGTTCCAAGCGATCACAAGAGAGATCGATGAAGCACACAAGGGTTAGGTGGCTCGGTACAAGCCACATGTTAGTGTTGGGGGCCTATTGGAAGCAGGTCGAATCAGAAAGAAAGGCTATTTTGGGAAGAAAGGCATGCACGAGGAAAGCGACAGCTGGAAGGAAAAGCAGAACGTGCGCATGCATGGAATACCTAACGACATTAGGGTTAGGGTTTTTGTAATACATTGTAATGGATGATGAGCCAGAAATGGATTTAAATAGATACCTAGGAGGTCTATGTAAATAGTAGTTTTTCATTACGGAGAGGATTATTTTTGGAGGAAGGGTCTTGTTTTGATAGAGCGTTACTCGCATGAGGAGTAACTGGTTTGTAATACTCTATCATACGACCCAATTTTGTAAGTTGTTGAGCTGTAGAGGGTCCGAAGGGTAGATTTTGAGGGTTATATCATAGGCTGAGGAGCCTGGTGTGATCTAGTCTACCTCATAATAGACCTCGACCCGACTAAGAATGAGTTGTAAAGTACAGGCGTTGTAGTTTTGGAACTACCATAATAGAAGAGCTTGAGAGACAGATCTTTGTGGATGTAGCCTAGGAGGGGGTGAACCATGGTAAAACATATGTTATTTGATTGAATGTTTGTATTGTCTATGATTAGATGTTAGAATGATGTATCAATGGATTAATGAATACGATTACATTACATGCATGAATGAGAATGCCAGTATATTGATTTAATAATTAAATAGAACTTTTAGTGCACAATTCATAGATATCCATTCAGTCCTGGACTACAAGAACTTGAGTATTGAAGTCACCCATTAAGACTATCTCGGGTGAGACTGCGCAGTGCACTCTGTGTACTGTGTTTCCTTCTGGTTTACCAGGAGTGCCGATAGTTTTAGAGGCTTTGTTGGATCCCTAGTAGACCTGAACCTAGGTCAATCGTGCTAAAGGTATAACTCAAATAAAAAAACCAACACTCATCATATGTTGTCATCAAATCTGACTCTCCCCCCCCGCCCCCCCGCACACACACACATGCAAAGAATATAACACATACCCAACATTCTCCCACTTGTTGTTTTCTTTGCATACAAGGGGTCACAATATTACATAGTCAATAATCCAGGGCAGAAATGTCCATTGTTTCTCTACATGATGAGAACTTCTCGGTGCTCACGGAATTTGTTAATGAATCTGGAACATTCTTCAAAGTGTCAACCTTCTCCAGTAACACCCTCTTGTCCTCAACTATGTCTATCACAAAGTGATACTAAATATCAATATGATTTGTCTTTGAATGATAAGTTGGGTTCTTTTCCAGGAAGATTGCACTATGACTGTCACAATCTAACATTACTTCTTATTGTACCAACCCAATACCTGAACACAATCTCTGTAACCATATTTCTTCATTGCATGCATGAGTGGCTACCATGTATTCAGCTTTTGTAGTTGAGAGTGCCACTACAGTCTGTATTTTTCTCATCCAACTAATTGCTCCTCCAAATAGGTTAAACACATACACACTTGTTGATCTTCTATGATCCATATCTCCAATCCAGCCTGCATCAACAAACCCATGTATGTCCAACACTCTGTCTAATCTTGGTCTTCCTTGGTAGCACAATCGATAACTAGAAGTGCCACGCAAATACCTGAAAACCCTCTTTACTATTGTCCAGTTCTCCTTTCCCGGTGTTGACATATACCTACTCAAAACTCCCACTACATGTGCAATTTTTAGTATAGTACATATCATTTCATAAATCAAATTGATGATTGCATTTGCATAAGGAACATGGGACATGTCCTCTTCCTCTTCCCGTGTCTTAGGAAACTAATATGTAGATAATTTACACCTATAGGGATAGGAACCTTGATCGGTTTACTTTCCTGCATATTAAACCTCTGCAATATCATCTCAACATATTTTCTTTGTTTCAACCAGAGTTTCATGTTTGCATGATCTCTTTCAATCTCAATTCCCAAATTGAAGTTAGAAGCACCGAGATCCTTCATGTCAAATTTGGAGGATAGTTGTGATTTCACCACCTTGACAACATCCATGTTATTTCCTACCATCAACATGTCATCAACATACAACACTACATAATGGAAGTGATTACCAACCTGCTTGGAATATACATAGTGGTCAACCCTGCTTCTTACAAATCCCAGTCCAAGGATGTATGTGTCAAAATTTTGGTACCACATCCTAAGTGATTGCTTCAGACCATATAGTGACTTCTTTCACTTACAGACCAGCTCTTTATTTCCCTTCACTACAAATCCTTATGGTTGTTTCATTTATATTTCTTCTTCCAGATCCCCATGTAGGAATGTTGTCTTCACATCCATATATTCTACATCAAAATCAAAAGCAGTAGTAGCAATAAATAAAATAAATCTAATAGAAATTAACTTGGAAACATGAGAAAAAATGTCACTAAAGTCAATTCCCTCTACCTGGGAATAACCCTTTACTAACGGAGCTTTGTATTTCTCCACTTTTCCTTCTGCATTCAATTTCATCTTAAACACCCATGTGTTTCGAATGTCCTTTCTTCTAGTTGGAAACTCAACTAGATCCTGTGCCTCATTCTTATCCAAGGCATCCATATATTCAACCATGGCCTTCTTCGAGAGTTTACTATCCTCTGAATTCATTGCTTCCTTGGCATTTTTGGGATCATCATCAATAATAGATAAAGCAAAATTAGCACGAAAATCCATGTATGGACTATACCTTTTTGGTTTCCTTGTTTCCCTCATTGATCTTTTCAATACTAGAGTATTCTTCTTATTTTGATTCATCTTCTTTCGTAGATTTAGATTTTGCATCATCCAACTCGAACTCTATTTTCTCGGGTTCTTCTTTCCTCGGTAGGAATTCCTATTTTGGAACATCTTTAACCTCTCTAAAAATGGAATCTTGACTATAAATAGTCTTCTTAGTTTCTGGATTCCAAATCTTATAAGCTTTCATACCATATTTATAACCAATAAATACACATTTTTCATATTTATTGTCCATCTTACTCTTGTTTTCCTTTGGAACATGTACATAAGCATCACAACCAAACACTCTGAAATGTTCAAGAGAGAGTTTCTTACTAGTCCATACCTCATTCAGATTTTTGTCCACCAACATTGATGAGGGTAATCTATTTATCATGTAACATGCAGTACCCACTACCTCTACCCATAATTTATGTCCTAACCTGGCACCACTGAGCACGCTCCTTGATTTTTTCATCAACATCATTTTCAACCTTTATGCAACCCCATTATGTTGAGTTGTGTATGGAGTAGTCTTTTACCTTGTTATACTTCACTTCTTATAGGTAAGAACTCTTCAAATTCATTCCCACAGAATTCTCCACCATTATCTGTCCTCAACACCTTTATTTTCTTCTTTGTCTAATTTTCTACCGGGGCCTTAAACTCTTTAAATTTATCAAATACCTCTTATTTCTTCCTAAGAAAATAAATCCATGTGTTCCTTGATAAATCATCTATGAATGAAACATAATACACAGATTTACCTACTGATGGAATAGGAACATGTATGAACACATCATTGTGTAGCATCTCTAATATCCCCTTTTCTCTTGTAGCACCATATGGGAATCTTACTCAATTTTGTTTACTATACATGCAATGTTCACAGAAATCACAATCTAGGGTAAAATTATACATACCTTCAACCATACCTTTATCTTGCATTGTTCAAAGGCCCTTTTCTCCAATATGTCCTACTCTTTGATGCCACAATATGGTGTTCTTTCCAGGGATAGTATGGATCATATCTTCTTTATTTCTCTGCTCGGGGACAATAGAACTGTTCCACCCATCAGTATAAGTGTTTCCCAATAACTTGTATAGATTTCCACACTAAACTCCCCTCATCGACAACATTTCTCCTTGTACCCTCTTGCAAGTGTCATTTCCCAATAAATTATCCACACCTGCATCATCCAACTTACTTACATATATTAGGCTCTTGGTTAGATATGGAATGTGTAGAACTCCAAGGAGAGTTCTATTCCTTCAATCTTTCAACAACATCTTAAACCTTCCACGTCCCATGATTTTAGTTGTCGATTCATCTACTAGGAATACATCACCACCATCGTACTTTTCATATTCATTGAACCACTCCCTGTGAGGATTCATATGAAATGATGCACCCGAGTCGATCAACCATACATCACGAACTACATGTGTACCTATAGATTCCAACTAAACATCACCTCCTTCTTTTGTCGAGGTTTTTTCCTCTATGGAAGAGGCATCATCACATCCCTTTGCTTTATCAACACTATAAGACCTATAATATTTCCTATAATTCCCATGTTTACCACATTTGAAGCGTTTTCTCGAATATTTTCTTGGGGATTTAGATCTACCTTTAGATTTATATCTCCCCCGGAAGACTTATTTGTATTCCTATCTTGGGGATGCCCTCTTATAGATAAAGCATTTGTGCTATGACTTTCCATTTTTTTCCACCTCATCTCTTATGATAACAAGGATGAAATTACATCCTCATACTTCAATACAAATTGAGTGGTACTACCAATTGATACAACTAGAATATCCCGATAATTTGGAAAAGAAAATAACAAATTAATACACTTATCTTCTTCTACAATTGTAATATTAACATTAAAAAGTTGAATTACCATAGTAGTGGAGTAATTTAGATGCTCTTTCACAAAATATCCATCGTCCATCCTAAGATGATACGACTTCTTTTGAAGAAACAACTTGTTTACTAGGAACTTTGACTGATACAAATCCCCCAACTTTTCCCATAGTTCCTTTGTTTTAGATTCTCCCAACACATTCAGTAACATTGAATCTTCCAGGAAAAGTCGAATCCTACTCCTTTCTCTTCTATCCAACTTCTCCCAATCTTCTTTCAACATACCAAGAGATTGAGTACTAGTAGTTTGTGTACTAGTAGATTGTGTACCAATAGTTTGTGTACCAGTAGGATGTGTACCAAGATCCACAGTGATCCATTTTTCTTTGTCTACAAGAATTTCCTCCATATTGAGCTTCCATAACTCAAAGTTTAAACCATTGAACTTATCAATATTGATTCTATAATTTCTTGCCATTCTCTTTCAACACACGAATCACCACTACAACACTCTAACTGAACCTCGGATTAACACAAAACTAAGATAAACTTGATCTATCAAGACCGAGCCAAACCATAAGAAACATATCCATCCCCCTTAAGCAAAAAACGTTCTTTGATACCGCATGTAAGTTTTAAACCTGTGAAGTAAAGCAATGCATACATATTCTTAAGAAAAACATAAATTAATCAATGGTTCATACACAGATTTCACAGAGATTTATGATGGAAACCCTTAACTAGGAGAAAACCATATTTCCTTTGTGTTGTGCCTCTCAACTCTTCATTGTATTAATTTCATCGTTCACAATACAATATATACAATATTTTAGGTATTTTGTGGCTACCAAAACCCTAATCCCTTAATCTGGAATTAATTTAGAACACTGCTAAAAATAGAAAAAAACATGTCATACATTGTCGTCAAATCTGATGCACCCCCCCACACACATAAAAATAATATAACACATATCCAACACTTAGAATCATTGAATCTATATGAGGATCCATTTATTAAAACAACAAAGGAGCTTAAAGACACACATCCCATAATTCAATTTATTATGTCTAGATTCATATCAATTTGGAGCAAAGTCATCCTGATGTACATCTAGTTCACCTTATCATATGTGTAATTTTTAAACCTTTTACATGAATGCAATGCACACACATATTCTTCACATAGAAAAGAAAACAATTTCAATCACGCATATACATATAAACCAGCAACTTGTTTTAGAGACACGCCTCTAATTATATTCATCATTCAACTTCATTGTTTACAATACAATATATAGGATCCTGAGGCATCCAAAACAAAAACTAATCCATTGACCCAGATTATATTACAACCTTAATTCCTAAACCAAAAATAGAAAACCATGGGATAAAATACTATGCGCAACTAAATTTACAAAGGCGTTAAACCGCCCCCGCCAAAGGAAAAGGACCGCCCAAAAATTTGGCTAATAAACCCCAAAAAAAAAACATTTTGAGGACTCTACCCCTGGGACCCACAATCATGTAGAGAATCTAACACATACCCAACATTCTTCCACTTTTTGTTTTCTTTACATACATGGGTCACAAGCTTTCATAATCAACAATCCAAGGAAGAAATGCCCATTGATTCTCTACAACAAGAGAACTTCTCAGTGCTCACGGACATTTTTAATGAATCTGCAACATTCTCCAAAGTGTCCACTTTCACCAGCAGCACCTTCTTCTCTTCAAACATGTCTCTGAACAAATAATACTAAACATCGATATGCTTTGTCTTAGAATGATAAGCTAGGTTCATCGCCAAGAAGATTTCACTATGCATGTCACAATCTATCCTTATAGCTTGATTTACCAATCCAATACCTAAACACAATCTTTGTAACCATATTGCTTCCTTGCTTGCATGACTAGATGTAATGTATTTAGATTATGTAAGTGAGAGTGCCACTACAAACTCCCTTTTTCTCATCCAATTGATTGCTCCTCCAAATAGGTTAAACACATATCCACTTGTATATCTTCTATGATCTAGATCTCCAACCCATCTACATCAACAAAGCCATGTATGTCCAACACTCTATTTAATCCTAGTATTCCTTGGTAACATAATCCATAAGTAGCAGTGCCACAAAAATACATGAAAACCCTCTTTGCTACTTCCCAATGCTCCTTCTATGGTTTTGACATGTACCTACCCAAAGCTCCCATTGCAAGTGCAATGTCCGGTCCAGTACAGAAATTTGCATACATCAAACTTCCAACCACACTAGCATATGGAACATGGTACATGTCATCCTCCTCTTCTTGTGTCTTTGGATAAATTTACACCTACGGGAATAGGGACATTGACAGGTTTACACTCATGCATATTAAACCTCTACAATTTTGACTCAACATATTTTCTTTGGTTCAACCTGAGTTTCTTCTTTTCCCAAATTATTTTAATTTCCATGCCCAAAATAAAATTTGTACCACTAAGATCTTTCATGTCAATTATAGAGGAAAATTGAGTTTTCACATCCTAGATAATTTCCTTGTTGTTTCCTATTAACAACATATCATCTAGATACAAGACCAAATAAATAAGATTATCACCTGCTAATTTGAAATACACACAATGATCGGCTTTGCTTCTTGTGAAGCCAATTCCCAATATATAAGTATCAATTTTTGATACCACAACCTTGGTGACTGCTTTAACCCATATAGGGACTTTTTCAACATGCATACCAACTCTTTCTTTCCCTTCACTACAAATCCTTCTAGTTGCTTCATGTAGATTTCTTCTTCCGGATCCCCATGTAGGAATGTTGTCTTCACATCCATATATTCTACTTCAAAATCAAAATCAGTAGAAACAAATAAAATAAATCTAATAGAAGTTAACTTTGCAACAGAATAAAATTTTCACCAAAGCCAATTCCCTCTACCTAGGAATAACTTTTTGCTACTAGTCAAGCTTTGTATTTATCCACTTTGACTTACACATTCAACTTCTTTTTAAACACCCACTTTCTTCCAATGGAATTTCTTTCAGTCAGTAACTCCACTAGATCTCAAGCCTCATTCTTGTCCAAATATATCATTTCTTCAACAATAGCCTTTTTCCAGAGTTTGTCATCCTCTAAATCCACTGCCTCCCTAATAGTTCTAGGATCATCATCAATAATAAACAAAGAAGAATTTGAACGAAAATTGGGTGAATTATACCTTTCTGGTTTGCTTCTTTCTCGAACTGATCTCCTCAATACTGGAGTATGAGGATCTTCTTATTCTAATTCTTGTTTTCTATAGAGTTTGATTCATTATCCTTCAATTCAAACTATGTTTTCTCTGGTTCTTCCTCCCTTGGTAGGACTTCCTATTTGAAAACATCTTTAATTTCTCTAAATACCACATCTTGGTTATACTCTACCTTCTTAGTTTCTAGGTTCCAAAGATTATAACCTTCCAAACCATATTTATAGCCAATAAAGATACAATTTTTATCCTTTTTATCCAGCTTACTCATATTTTCCTTCGGAATGTATACATAAGTATCGTAGCCAAAAACATTGAGATGTGTTAGAGAGGGTTTCTTACTAGTCCATACCTCTTGTGCAATCATGTCATCCAACGTTGATGAGGGTGATCGATTTACCAGGTAACATGTAGTGTTCATTGCCTCTGACCATAATTCTTGTCCCAACCCAGAACCATTGAGCATGCTCCTTGACCTTTCCATTAGTGTCAAGTTCATCCTTTCTGCAATTCCATTATGCTAAGGTTTGTATGGAACAATATTATTCCTTTATATACTACATTTCTTACAAAAATCCTCTAATTCATTCTCGCGGAATTGTCTACCATTATCCACCCTCAACACCTTAATTTTATTCTCTATCTAATTTTCCACAAGAGCCTAAAATATTTAAATTTTTCAAAGACTTCAGATTTCTTCCTGAGGACATAAATCCATGTATTCCTCAAGAAGTCATATATAAATGAGACATAGTACATAGATTCATCACAGGTCCAAACACATCACTATGCACCAATTGTAAAATCCCCCCACCCTCATAGCACTAGAGGAGAATCCTACACAATTCTACTTCCCATATAATAAATGTTCACATAAATCAATATCCAGATAGAAATTTGACATAACTTCAACCATACCTTTACCATTTACTAATTGAATCCCCTTCTCTTCGATAATCCCTATTCTTTGATTCCACAACAAAGTCTTTTCTCCAAAGACTACATGAGTATTTCCTTCTTCAGCTCCAATCTCAAGAACAATGGAATTGTTACACCTATCACTAATAACGATTCACGACATCTAATATAGAGTTCCAATACGAACTCCCCTCAACAACACAATTTCTCCTCGAACCATCCTGCATCTTTCCTTACATTGTTCTTACACTTGCATCGTCCATATTGCTTAAAGAAATCAAATTCCTGGCCAATCTTAGGATGTGTAGAACACCAGGGAGTGTTCTAATCCTACCATCCATGAGCTTCAACTTGAATTTTCCTTGTCCTACGATTTTGGCTATTGAGTAATCTCGTAGAAAATCATCACCCCCACCATACCTTTCATACTCACAAAACCACTCCCTATGATTCACATGAAAGGATACACCTAATTCAACCAATCATGCATCATGATCTACATGTGTGCTTGAAGAAGCCAGGTACACATCCCCTCCTTCATCTACGAAGGTTTTTTATTTTGTATAAGGGGCATCACCAGGTCCCTTCCCTCTCTCAACACTTTTGGATCTACATTTTTTTGTGTAATTCCCTTCTTTTCCACATCTTTGTCATACTTTTACGAATTTTTCTGGAGATTCAAATCTCTCACTTGAAGACTTAATTTTATTTATTTCATGGGAGTATCCTCTTACAAATAAGGCATATGTTCTCTAGTGTCCCATTTTTTTCTGTCGTGTCTCCTATGACAACAAAGATGAGACCACATCATCAAAACTTAAGTAGTTACAATATTGCCTATGGTCACAACCAAACTATCCCACAAGTCTTGTAAATATAAAAATAAACTAGTACACTTATCTTCATCATAAATATTAATATCAATAGACAATAACGGAATTCCCACAATATTGAAGGCGTTCAAATAATTAGTTACTAAGTATCCTTCTTTCATTGATCCAGGTGGATATTGGTGGCCACCCACCTTTTCTAGCTGGCTCAAAACATCTTTCTGGCAATTTTCATAATTTACTATTTTTAGCAGTTTTTCGGGTCCTGAACTTCCGGAGCCGTTTTGAGGCCCTAAACGACATTTTTAAACGATGTTTTTTTGGGTATGTTGCAATCGGAAAATTTCATCATGAAATTTCCATTAAATGTTGTATTCCTCGGATATATATTTCCAACGGGCTATCGTACGCCTAAAACGGAGATCGTACGCAAAAGTTACGACCCCGGAAAATTGATGTACTGACTTACCCAAACGGGGCCCACATGACTTTTGGTGCTTCATCTCCTAGGGTTAGATTTTTGGATGTATAGGATTTTTGAAACTCTTTTTTATTGTAAAAATTCCTTTGGATCCTCATTGTAATTATTTTCTTGAAAATGAGCGTAGTCGTCACATCTCTCCTCAGAGATAAGCCGCCACCATTCCAGCAAGCTTCTTTTCCGCTGCATTTTACAGATTCATCTTATTTCCTTATTGAATAGAAAACCAGTTTTATTGTATCTTTGTTATTCTGTGTTAATCCTCTGTTAATAATTTGTATTCATTTTTTTATGCTCATAAAATCTGGATTAGTGGTATCAAAGCGGTCTACTCCTTGTCGTCTTAATGCATGTCCCCAATGAAGTCAGAGTACAAAGAATTGGGTCTCAAGTTTGTTTCTCTTGAGGACCAAAGATATCGCACGCCCAAACGACCTCTCATGGAAGGAGAAAATAAAGATGACAGGACAGGAGATCCTTTCAAAATGTTTCTTGAGGAATCCCTCACGCAACAGAGGAACGAGACAGTGGATAGTTTCGCGTAACTCCTTCAGCGGCTACCAACATGTGACACATCTTCTTCAAGCGGAGGTGTCGCCCCCTTCAAGGTACAAATAAAATTTGATATTCCTGTATTTGAAGGTCAGATAGACACATATGGTGTAGACAAGTGGTTGAATCTACTAGAAGGGTATTTTTATGTCCATAACTTTTCGAATAGAGAAAATATTACTTTTGCGCTCCTCAAAGCCGTTCCCCATGTCAAATATTGGTGGGAAACTTTATGTGAGAAAAAGGAAACATATGAACCCTCGTTATTTACAGTCAAGACCACCTGGGAATCCTTTAGTGATGCTATTAAGGAACAATACTACCCTATTGGAAGTTATGATGACTTGTATACCAAATGGACCACACTGCGACAAGAAAGAGACCAAGCAGTGCCAGAGTTCACAAATATCTTCCATACCTTGCGCACCAAGATGGGTATCAAATATTCAGAGCAAAATCTGGTGATCAAATATCGTGGTGCTCTGCATAGATACATCCAGACAAAAATGGAATTTCTGTACATCTCGTCCTTGGGTGCGGCCTACCGATATGCCATCAAAATCGAGCAGAAGCTCAAACAAAAGACGCGGAAATTTGGGCTCGTGAACCCCTCACAGCAAAAGATAGGAAAGGGTGGCCCCAACCCATAAAACAAAGGACAGAGAAAATATGGACAGTATTAGAACAACCAGTCCAAGTCGCAAGAAAAGAGGGACACCAGAAAGACAAAGAACAATACTGGGAAGTGGTGCAACTTCCATAAGAGCCCTTGGAATAACACTGCTCACTACCGCTCAAAGAAGTTGTTGGTGGCTGAAGTGAAAGCCTATGAATCAGATGTGGGTTCTGACTCTGAGTCAGAACCATAAAGGAGAAGATGGATCATTGATACGGAACCCAGTGCCACTGTTGCTACCACCAATATCCATCCTGATGAACCAGACGAGCCAGAAGAAGGAGAACACCTCTTCCATTCACAAATGTGGGTAAAAGGCACCCCAGTGCACTTCATCAATGAAAGCGGTAGCCAGAAGAACCTCATCTCAGAAGAGGTTGTCAAGCGGTTGGCCCTGCCGACAACATCGCACCCACAACCCTACACCATTGGATGGCTCCGCCAAGGAAGCAATCTCTGCGTCAGCCAATAGTGTCGATTTTCATAAGACATAAAGCCCTTCAAAGACGATGTATTGTGTGATGTTTCTCCTCTCGAAGTTTGTAATGTTCTTTTGGTCCAACCTTATTTATGGAAACATCATGTTTTATATGAGTCTAGGCCTCGTATTTTTATTATTACTTTGAACATGAAATTCTACAGGATACCTAAGAAAGTCCCACCTAGTGTTATTTCCTTGATCTCTACCAAGCAATGTGGGAAGGTCATCTCTCAGATGGGGAAGTTTGTCTTCTTAATAATTCTCTCTTGGAATGAGAAAAAGATCACAGCCACATCTAGGGTCTCTACGGCCAACCTCTCCACACAGCAGAATCAAGTAGATAAGGTCATCGAAGAATACTCGGATATCTTCTCCTCACCTATCGGGGTACCTCTACACTGTCAAGTCAAGCACCCCATCGATCTGACCCCCGACGCATCGCTTCCCAATGGGCCAGTCTATCGTTGCTCTATGTTAGAGAATGAGGAGATCAAGCGACAGATCCAAGAACTGCTCCACAAGGGGCACATCCATCCCAACTCATAACCTTGCGGGAGCCCAATCGTACTGGTACAAAAGAAAGATGGAACATGTTGGGCACTTTAATTGTCTAAATAAATAGATAATTAAGGTGGTCAATATAAATTGTCAAACCCGGGGAACTTTTGTTATTGCAAGATAATTGTGCACAATCTATGCTAGATTGATGAAAGCAAACACTAATCAAGTTGCAGTATTGAAAGAAACAAAGTTTTGAAAAATGAACATTAACACAAGTTGCTGACACAGCTGGAGTTCTAATCTACTATTGCAGAATTGGAATCACATTTGCATAATTGAAATCTAAATTGATGAGTGTATAAGAATCCTGGATTATCTGTTTTATTCTAATTTTATGTTTTATTCTTGCAGAAGGGAATTCACACTTCTAATTACTTTTACTTGAAAGCAGAGTTCTACCTAGTGCAGAAATACAATTCTCCAGTAGTATACAACACTTGACTTTTAATTCTCATGAGACACACTGATGTGCATTTGACAGGAAGGGACTGAACTGTAACAGCAATTGTACTCTCAGAATGCTAAACAGATAAATCATTCAAATCAAAGAAGTTAATCTAAAACATAAAAACAGAGGGGAGTCTATGAGGAAGGTGGGCCCTTTCCTTCTCATTGAATCCACTTGAAAATAGGCTACAGTAGGTTAAAGAAACTCAATGCACTTATTTGTTGATTCGCAAAAAGGGTTCAGATACAATATGCTCTTTCTTCACTCTTTTTTCCACAACTATCTTTCAGTATCAATGATTAAAAAACTCTACTATTTAAAGACAGAGTCATTCAGTTCAAAATGGACTCAGAACATCCTTGAGAATCCCATATTCTCAAGTTGCTCGTAAGATACAAGAGATCTGTCATATTCACGAAATCAGGAAAAAGAATCAGCATGAGCCAAGACGTATAACAACAGAGGATCAACCTTCAGGATTGGTGGCCATCTGTTGCAGCGAGTGTAATAGCTTTAAGGATTGGTGTGCATCTGTTGTAGTTGGTGTAACAGCTTCCGGAATTTATGGTTGTCTATTGCAGCAAGTGTGACAGCTTCCAGGAAAGGTGCGCAGTTGTTGTAGTCGTGTAACAGCGTGCAGGACTAGTGCACAGCTATAACAATTGGTGTAACAGCAACGATCTTTCTTCAAGTCTTGGTTGTCTTACACATTTTGATCATTAGTTGCACATTTATGGGTAAAATATGAGAAATACTACCAATCAAACATTTTAAGTAAATAAGAATATCAAAGAAATATCAATGATTCATACCTTGGGAAAAAGGGTCTTAGCAAGCACTAAAGTAGGCATTTAGCATAGAAATGTTAAGGTTGAAAGGGCAAAAGATATAGTGAAAAGGGGGCATTTATGGGTCCTAACATGCCCCCCAACTGAAGACATTGCATGTCCTCATGCAAAACACTTTCAATCCTTACACTGAATCTGAGTTAGGGAGGTGACTCCTCCCATGCAAACTACTAAGACAAATCGCTAAGTACCGGTATGGAAAATTGTGTGTACCCCCAATATCTGTTATCTCAAAAAAAAATCCTTCTTGCCTTGTCTTCTAGAACAGAATTATTTTAAGTGTGTAACAGAGGTTCTTGTGTTTGAGCTGTTGGTGAACCAGTAGCTACTCTATTACATTGAGATATCCTTTGCCTTACTGGTTCTTGTGGAGCAGTAAGGTCATATTCTGTCTTGACTTAGAGATTGACTGATTCTTCAAGCTGACCAGTGACTGGTACTTTCACTACTTTATACCCCGCCTGAAAATAAATATTACCACATTCAAATCACATCAGCTCTCTATTTTGGTCCATAACAACTTTTGTGAGTGATAATATGTCCAAGGTTATCCCCTATGGATTCTTCTGACAAGCAACTTGCAATTCTTCCTTTAAGGAAGCCAACTCTGCTTTGAGGCTATCATTTTCCTTTAATAGTTCAGTAATCCTCAAATTTTTTGTATCCTTGACCTTCTTCTCAATTTGAGAAAAAATATGAGCAAGTGGCACATCCTCACTATTTTGTGTAACTGGTTCTGGTGTGGCATATACACCCATGACTTGTTCCTTTGGAATAGTTGATTCTAGCCTGACTAGTTCTTGTGGAATAGTCTTTCTCTCGGTAGCTAGTTCCTGTGTAACAGCTAAGTTATTTGAGGGGACTGATTCTTGTGTGGCGGACTCTTTAACAATGGAGGATAAAGGATGAAGAATAGGTATTGTCTGTTCCATATATTTCCAGCCAACTGATGCTTTAATAGACCTTGTTTATTGAGTTCTACTCCTAGGTAAGGTAGAGACAAAAACATGGTCTTTATTTTTCGTTTCTTTAGGAGAAGGAGGGTGTTCTTCAGCAATCTCACAAGGAGGGCATTCTTCAACAATCATACAAGGAGGAAATTATGGGATGTTGGGGTCTGATATAATTTGTACTTCATCACTCATTGAGTGATGAACATAATCATCAAGAGGAGCCGATGATTTTGTTGTAACTCGTGTACATTCCTCTTGTAATGATAAAATGGTTGCTTGAAATTCCTTGCACAAGGTAAAACCTGGACTACGTACCTCCATAAATTCTGGTAAGGTCTGAGTATGAGAAAAATCGGGACACTCTGTGGCAGCATCTGGTACAACCATGTTGATGTCTCTCTTATATTTTCTTGTAGGCTGACGTTTTCTTTTCTAAGACGATTCAGTAGCAGTGATAGTAGGTGTCTGAACTACTGTTGTAGCACGAGGAGGGTTGTTTCTATCGATTTTCCTCTGAGATTCTCGTGTAGATTAGCGTTTTGTGTTCTGAATTGACTCATTGGCAGATACAGTAGGTGTTGTAACTGTTGTTACAGCAACAGGAGGGTTTTGAGTTGTTTTTGGTGCCACAGGAGAAGAATTCGAGGTACTTACAGTTACAGTGGATGCTGGAACTGTTGTTGCAGTGGATCGATCTGACCTAGTTCTTGTCGTGGGTAGTGTAAAGACAGAAGGAAGGGTTTTACTTTTCTTAGCTTTAGGGGTCAGAGGGATTTCTTGAACAAATGTTGTTGCAGCAAAGGGTTGGGGCTCATAACTTGGTCCAGGGATTGCGTTGTCAACTACTGGATCAACCACAACTAAAGGCATATGGTTTAACTGTTCTGGTTCAATATTGTTGAGGTGTTTATGAGCGATGTGAGAGGTGCTTCTGATTTTGCGTTTGGTATTCAGAGTTGAATTATGGGCAGTTACAGTCGGGGTTTTAACAGCAGAGGGTTTGACTATTATGGGTCAGCTATAACAGCAGGCACAGGATTTGGTTGTTCAGGGTTGGCTATTATAGCAGGAACAAAAGTTGGCACAAGCACTTCAGGTAATGGGTCATTAGGGATTCCCATTCCTCTATGAATCAAAAACCCTATGAGTTTGTGATTGGAAAGACAATTCATGGGGTGCTTGGATTTCTTGACAAAGTGAGCCATATTATGAAAACAATGAAGAAGGTAATAGGGAATGTTTATTAGCTTCTGATGTCTCAAATGTGACAATAGAACAAAATCAGAAAAATAAAAAACTTGATATCTCCCTTCGCATGTAATGTACCTTTTAACGAATTATGATACCTTCCCCCATAGCTCTGGTAAGGAACTGGCATTTGCACCTCGTCCTTTCATCTGTACTCGCTCATTGCCCATGAGAAAACCCTTATGTGCATCGGGAAGATGTGCTTTCCTATTAAACCATTTTTCTCCTGTGGTTAGCAACCTTGTCACAGTGGCTATGATCTCTTCTGTCACTAGAATCTACACTCCATGCACCATTGAATAGTTGTCTGCGAGATTCTAACTGAACTCTAAGACTTTTTCTTCATTAAACCCCTGTAGCTTCTTAAATTAATAAATCCATCCAGCCTGTAGAAATATTTGATAAACATCAAGGTGCACCAGCAATGCATCCATATTTTTTGGTTCATATCTCAGGAGCGTTCCTCCCATGACGTTGTGTTTGTATTCGACAGTGAATTAGGAGGAAAAACTGGCACCTAAACCAAAGATAGATCAAGGAAAACAATGTAATGGTACATGGTGTAACAACACATGGTGTAACAGCATGTAACCCCTCGGAACACAAAATCACTTAGTTTTTAGGAAGTTTTTCAACTTCCAGAAACTAATCCTTTGGCTTCTTCTGTTGTAATCTACCTTGTTGTTCTTCAATTTATCTGCACACAAGTAACTGCCTGATACCTTTCCAGGCTGAATTTATTAGCATAGAAAAGAAACATAAAAAAAATTAAGCAAAAACAGATAAATTCAAATTTGCAGAGTTTATTTATATACAAGGTGTTATTGAAAGCAAAAAAAAAAAGTTATGAAGTTCAGAAGGGGAAGGAGCAAGCTCCTTCCTTTCCTTTTAAGAATTGATAACCTGTATCAGCTATACATCGATATTTAAATTCTTCTTTGGACAGTGGACGCTAATACAGACGCAAGCGGTGACCATTTGCATGTAACTGTGTATTGGATCCATCAATAGTGACCAATCAAATTGTCCCATTGGGAAAAATAGTGTCTACCTCGTAAGGTTCTAACCATCGTGTATGCAGCTTACCCTGGAATTCTTTAAAGCGTGAATCATACAACAGCACCCAATCTCCCTTTTTAAACAATTTTTTCTTGATGACTCGGTCATGCCACTTTGTTCTCTGTTGTTGAATCACTGTGGTTTGATGAATAGCGTCCAAACGCTTCTCATCTAACTCGTTGAGATGTTGCAGTCTGGCCTTCTGTGCCATATTCAAGTCGAGATTGATTGTTGATGCATTTCTTAGGGTTTTGATTTCGAATTCAATAGGAAAAGCATGGCTCTTTCCATATACCAGCTCGTAAGGAGAAAAACCAGTTGTGTTCCTCTAAGTAGTTCGATAATCCCATAGAGCTTCATGCAATCTGTCAGACCAATCCCTATGATGTGCCCTCACTGTCTTAGTAAGAATAGATTCTATGACTTTGTTGGTACTTTCTACCTGGCCATTATCTTGTGGATAGTATGGAGAAGTTGTTCTATGAAAAACATGATATTTATTTAGTAGGGCTTCAAACTAATGTGATGTTAAAGGGGGTCCCCCATCAGTTACTAATTCTCTAGGAACTCCAAACCTAACAAAGATATATTCAAACAAGAATTCTAAGACATCTTCTTCTGAGGCCCTGATGAGTGCTTTTGCCTCTACCCATTTGGTCGTGTAATCTGTGCAGACCAATATATAGACTTTCTGATTAAATGGTGGGTTAATGGGACCTATAAAATCCATGGCCCATCTCTCAAAAGGCTCTAACACTAATTGAGGCTAGAGAGGCATCTCACCCCTATGATTTGGATGACCCATGCATTGGCAACTGTCACAGGCTTGGACATATTTCTTTGCATCTTGAAATATTGTGGGCCAGAAATAGCCTATCCTCAAAATTTTATGCCCAATCCTTTTATCAGCAAAATGACCTCCACAAGCGCCATCATGGCAAGCTTTAAGCGGATCATAAGCTTCATCATCCCTCACACATATTTTGATTTCTTGATCCAGGCCTGTGTAGAAAAGGTATCCCTCTATCCAACTATACTAAGAACTCTTCTGAATAATATTCCTTCTTTCTCTTGGAGATAGATGTGGAGGTACCTTCCCTGCAACCAAATAATTAGCAATGTCTGCATACCAAGGTGAGTGAGAATATACTGCAAACAAATGTTCATCTGAAAAGGAATCATCTACTGGTGAATTATCATCATTTATATGCAATCTTGAGAGAAAATCAGCAACCACGTTTTCTTTTCCTGGTCTATCTACTATAGTGATGTCAAATTCTTGAGGTAATAACAACCATATTGTTACTCGGAAATTAGTAATAGGTTTATTCATCAGATATTTAATTGTTTTATGATCAGTATGAATAAAAGTAGGATAACTAGTGATATAATGCCTGAATTTATTGATCACATAAACTACTGCCAAGAATTCTCTTTCAGTAACTGTATAATTTAACTCAGCAGGAGCCATGTTCTCGTTGATATAGTAGATAGCATAAGGATATTTGTCCTCTTGTTTCCCAAGTACTACACCAATTGCAGTGTCTAAGGCATCTAAATAAATGTGAAAAGGAAGAGCCCAATTGGACCCTCTCAAAATGGGAGTTGTGGACAATTTTTGTTTCAGATCTGCAAAAGACAGTTCGCAATTGTCATTCCAACGAAATTCAACATCTTTTGTTAATAGAAAAAATAAAAAAGAGGCAAGTTTGGAAAAAAATTTAATGAATCTCCAGTAATATCCAGCATGCCCTAAAAAACTTCTTACCTTTTTCTGAGTTGATGGGGTTGGAATGTCCAAAATTACCTGGATTTTGGTTGGGTCTACCTAAATTCCTGCATAAGAAATGAAGTTTCTGAGCACCACACCTTCTCTCATCATCATATGACATTTTTTTGTAGTTAGAGAA
Source organism: Picea sitchensis (assembly GCA_010110895.2). Lineage (NCBI taxonomy): Eukaryota > Viridiplantae > Streptophyta > Pinopsida > Pinales > Pinaceae > Picea > Picea sitchensis. The sequence continues at coordinate 73,604 of SNQJ01S0110244.1, forward strand.
ATATGAGACTATATACATCTTTTGAGCACTTTTTCCAGATTAGTCAAAGCTTCATCGAAATCAGTACCATAAGGTGTAAAATCATCCATGAATATTTCCATACAGTCATTCACCATATCAGACAAAATACCAATCACAACTCTTTGAAAAGTGGTTGGTGCATTACACAAACCAAATGGGAGAACCTTGTAGGCAAAGGTAAAGGTGGTCTTATCTTGGTCCTGTGGAGCAATTTTTATCTGGTTATAGCCACTAAATCCATCTAGGAAAGAGAAAAACTTTTTCCCAGATAGGTTGTCTAGAACCTGATCAATAAATGGCAAATGGAAATGATCCTTTTGTGTGGCCTTATTTAGGGCTCTATAGTCCACACACACTCTCCATTTACCATTCTTTTTAGGTATGATAACCAATGGTGGAGCCCACTCGTTGTCTGATATAGGGTAGATGAATCTGGCATTGAGAAGTTTCTAGAGGTCTTCCTTAACAATTTCTTTAAGATTAGGGTTCATCCTCCTTTGGGGTTGGCAAATGGGTTGGAATTATTCCTTGATGTATATATGGTGGGTGCATAATTCAGAGGAAATTCCTTTCATATCCATGTAATCCCAGGCAAATGCTTCCTTATATTCAATCAGTAACTCCATCAATCGACGAATTTTAGCAGAAGATAAATCAGGATTGATGTTCAGGGATTTTCCAGGTTCGATTTCTACAACGATACTCTTTGAACTGACTTTAGGAAACAATTTAGTTGTTTCAGTAATTTTTGTTTCGGAGTTTGTTGTTTCAGCTAAATTAATTTAATTTACAGCAGTTTCAAAAAACGTTTCTGAGCTTGCTCCTTCCTGGGAAATAGGGTCGAAGATTCTACTCAATAGGTGGTGTGTGTTCTGTGTAATAGCAGAGGGTTCATAGATAAAGAAATTGATTAACTCATCATCTGTCTCGTATTTGAAACTCGGGGATTTTCCCATGGTTAACACAAGCAGAGTGCTTTCATCCTCAATGTCCATCCATAAAGAATTTTTGGGTTCCACACTGGGTGTAGCATGAGGATAAAGGGTAAGTTTCTTGGTGTCATAACCATCAAAAGTGGTCATTGAACCAAATCTACATCCAATGAAAGCATCGGTTGTAGCTAGCCAAGGTCTTCCTAGAATTAGAGGGTGGCCTCCTAGACAAGTTTTGGGTTGCAATATGACAAAATCGGAAGGATACTCCCATGAATCAACTGAGATAACTAGATCATCAATTACTCCTTCTGGTCGCATAGTAGAATGATCAGCTGATTCTAAAACAATAGGAGTATGTTGGACTTGTGTTCTGAGTTGCAGCAATTATGTAGTCTCTATTGGCATAATGTTAATTGATGCCCCTAAATCGAATAACACATGGGAAATAAATGTTTGTCCAATTTTGACAGTGGCTATAGGGTTTCCTGGGTCGCCATATTTAATAGGAGGGGTTTTGCCTAACATTGGTTCAGACAATTCTCCCACTACGTGTACTGTGAGGGGGTCCCTAGGTTTCTTTCCAGGTCATTTGATACAGAGGTATCTCATAGTCTTCGCATAAATAGGGACATCCCTAATAGCTTTCAATAGTGGAATGTTAACATGCAAATTCTGCAATTCTTCTAAGATATTGAAGGATGGTAATTCCACAGTTTTGGTAATTTCCAGTGTTTCATGGAATGGGGGATCTGCTAATTCTATGATTAGTTGGTCAATTTATTTTGTATCAGCAGATGGTTTTTCCCCTGATTCCTTGTCTAATTATGAAGATGGAGCATCTTCAATAATTGGCTTGACTATTCTCCCTGATCTCAATTTTATCTCATCACAAGGCATAGGAGTAATAGATAAAGTTGGCACATTGTGTATATCAATATTTTGAATGGCCTTCTTATTTGGATTTGGGTTAGGTTTCACAGGCATCTGAGGTCGCAAGGGAGGATTGTTCTGTGGGGCATTGGGACGTAACTGTAGTTGTTGTTGTTGGTACTGAGGTTGGAACTGTTGTTGATAGGGGTTCGGTTGGTGATGGTTTTGATAAATAGGTTGTTGTTGAGGGCCTCTCCAATATGGGTTCCATTTCCCATGGTGATTTTGTTGTTGGGTCATAGGTAACCATGCATTAGGATCCTGATAAGGAGGAGGAATCTGATTTGGATAGGGGGCATTTAATTGGCCATATTGAAGTTGGTTGTTCACATTATTCCAATAATTAAGTGTTGCAGGAGAGAATTGAGGGTTTGCACCTTGACCTCATGGCTTCCATTGTCTCCTCTGTTTAATTAGATAGGCAGCCTCTGCTTCCTCATTAGTCACCTTCATTGATTTTTTACACCTGGTAAGGAGGGACATTTGTCAGTGGGATGATCCAATTCAAAAATAAGACATACATGAACATTGTTCAGTGGGAACTCCCTTTTTGGATGTTTGTCTCTGCACTTCAGACAGAAAATGGACAATGCCTTTTTTGCTTCTACTTGTTTTTGTTTAATCTGCAGAGAATCAATTTGTGAAGCAAAAGACTTAATCGTCTCTATTTTGAAATCTTCTAACAGATTACCTATTTCTTCTCTTATTGCCCCTCCATTGGTTGATTTATGTACCCTTGAAAAAGTGGTATCCTTGGTAGCTGACTTATTCCTTCTAGATCCTCGAGAGCATCTCTTACAAATATTTACAATGTCATCATAGGATTCCTTAGATATATCTCCCTTGCCCAGGATATTCATCATATCTAAACAATCATCTCTAAATCCTTTTAGCAAAATAGTTTTATGAATGTCCTTACTCACATCTGGATGTCCAGACCTTTGTATATTATACTAGAGTCGCTCCACAAAATATTCAAGTGTCTCATCCTCCTTCTGAGACATTTTGAACAATTCCTCTCTTCATTCCCTTGTTCGGCAGTAGTCTTGGTACTTGTTCATGAAAATCTGCCTCATTTGTCCCCATGTTGAAATATTCTCTCCTCCAAGGCTCATGAACCATCTTAACGCATTACCCTTCAATGTAGCTGGAAACAATCTGAGCTTTTGCGCAATGGTAGTGTAGTCATAGCTTCTACACAGAATATCAAATTCAAATAGAAACTCGTATTGATCCTTTGTAGATAATCCATAAAAATTTGGCAGAGCTGAGAGAGGTATGTTTTTCATAGGATCTATCCCTCGAGTGGGAATATCAGAAATAGGAAAGACCAGGGTAGAGATTGTATTTTCATAATTTGCATGATCTTTGTTGTTTGGTGGATTCTCACAGTGGAACTCTTCTTCATTGTCCCCTTTATTTTCCATATGTGCTCTTTCTCTCCACTCAATATGGGCAGCATCCCACTCTTCTTTAGTGATTATCTGTCCGTTGATCTAATAAACCACTTCTTCTGGATTTTCCCTGTTCCGAACTATACTTCCTTCATATTCAATATTCTCCAGTGTTGCTTGTTGATTTGTTGGTGACAAATCTTCAGCTTCAGCCCCTGATAAAAATGATGTCTCAAAATGGGGTAATTCTGATGACTGAGGAATATTTCTTCTTGGAGGATTTGAAGGGTGAAAGATAGATCCTGAAGAAGAATTTGCTCTAGATATAATCTCATCAATAAAGGTTGGCCTTCCCAGTGAAGGGTTCCTTCCTCCACGTCCTCTGGTACCTGTAGGGTTAGTATTTTTGGGGATACGTCCTCTTGTTCTTCGATTCATGTAGACTAATCATTCCTAAGAAAAGAAAACTAATGTGCTTACAAGAATCTCTAATTATCTTCCCCGACAACGACGCCAAAATGTTGGACACTTTAATTGTCTAAATAAATATATAATTAAGGTGTTCAATATAAATTGTCAAACCCAGGGAACTTTTGTTATTGCAAGATAATTGTGCACAGTCTATGCTAGATTGATGAAAGAAAACACTAATCAAGTTGCAGTATTGAAAGAAACAGATTTTTGAAAAGTGAACATTAACACAAGTTGTTGACACAGCTGGAGTTCTAATCTATTGTTGCATAATTGGAATCACACTTGCATAATTGAAATCTAAATTGATGAGTGTATAGGAATCCTGGATTATCTGTTTTATTCTAATTTTCTATTTTATTCTTGCAGAAGGGAATTCACACTTCTAATTACTTTTACTTGAAAGCAGAGTTCTACCTAGTGCAGAAATACAATTCTCCAGCAGTATACAACACTTGACTTCTAATTCTCATGAGACACACTGATGCGCATCTGACAGGAAGGGACTGAACTGTAACAACAATTATACTCTAATTGTCAGCGATAATTCTTATCCTGGGCTCGAGAGCACCCGGACCTACAGGTTCCACAGGAAACACCCAAGCGCAGCAGTGGAAGGATCTCTTCTTCGGTTATGAGTCAAGTGAGCGGGCAAGGTTTTACTGCCGGCAGCCGAGATCTATCCACGAAGAAAATCGACGATCATCGGGTTTTCGGGGTTGTCGAGTTGCCCGGGATTTAGCAATAGGGGGGCCAATGAGTTCTAAGCAGACTTGGTTCGTCCAATCAAATTGGGACAGGTGTCATCCTATCGGCATATCGGGGATCAGGGTTTCGGAGAACATGGAGCGAGAGTTTTGTGCATTGCAGAATCACGATACGCGATTTCCCGATGAAGATGAAGGTGGTCCCCAGAAGAGTCGGCGAGGAGGATAGGTGGCATCCCACATCGGCTATCAGGATATCGGAGATCCCAGAAGCAAGGAGTTTGTACATCTCGAACTCGCGAACCCCGTAGCCCCGACGGGATAAGGTTGTGGTCACGGGAGTAGGTCATATGAGCGGGAGCTGAGCCGGAAGGACCAGCGCGTGAAGGAGCGCATCGGGGATCGGGAGTTTCGGGTACATGTGCACCTCGGCACCGCAAAACTCGAAAACCCGATGAGATTTGTTGCTATGGTCACATAGGGCCATAGTATAGCCAAGAGGGCTAACCCATACACGGGCGCATCGGTAATTTGGGGATCGAAAATTCTAAGGGTTAGAAATTCCCGACGGCAGGAAGGTCGAAACCCCGACGGGAGACACAAGGCTGTGGTCTTGTGGACGCATGGTCGTATGGACCTGAGCCTGGCCAGGAGAATCTAAGGGAAAAAGAGCGCTCATCGGAGAATCGGTGATCGGGAGTTCAAAGGGTCAAGAACTCTTGACAACGGGGAACGCGAAACCCCGAAACCCGATACAGAGTCGGGGAAAAGTCATGGTGAAGTACAGGAGACTGTGAGGAAAGAAGAAGAGACATGTGGACTGGGTCGAGTTTTCATCAGGGATTCCACTCGGGATCTAAAGAGTCGCTTCGGCTCAGCAGAAAAGGAGAAAGAGGGTGGGTGAAGCCTCGCGTCACCCATTTATTGCAGAGTATGGAGGTCCCGGCTGAAATTTACCAAGGAGGGTCCCTTGTACCGGTTCTCTTCAGGAAAGCCACGCCGAGTCTCCAACTCACTAGAGGAACCTGCACACGCCAGTTCAACATTCAAAGGGCTCAGCTACCCCCTGGCGTGAGCCATGCTGAATTAAGGAGGCGTATGACAGGGGAGCAGAGGACAGATTTGATTGAGGCAGACTGACAGCCCATCCTGATAGAGAAGCTCCTCAACGTCAAGCATTGAATTCATGATATGATCGCGCCTTCAGCGCCTGAGT
>SNQJ01S0110245.1:5498-24224 GCA_010110895.2 Picea sitchensis
TTATTATTTAAATAATTTATTTTGTATTCACTTTGAATTATATTTCATTCATCACTTCACTTTATTATTTACCTTCTAAAATCTCTTAAACCACTTTGACTACTTTGACCTTTTGGGGCTTCAAGCCAACATATGAGGGCCCTCCAACTTCGTAAGGTCATAAATCTAAAAAAGTGAGGAGTTATGTCACATTCCACATACCACTAGAAATGGAATGACATGTAATATCCATATATAATAGTATTACCTTCAAATATATCAAAAATCATACCGTTATGGATCAAACAAACTTGGGTCCATTACCCAAACCTGGGTTCTCCAACTTCACATGGTCATAACTCTCTAACCGTGAGGAGTTATGTGATGTTACACATACCACTGGAAATGGAATGACAAGAACTATCCATATAGGATAGTTTTCCTGACAAATTCATTGTCCTTCATGTTGTAGGAAAATATCCCTGCAGACAGGTAGATCACCTCTAAGGCTTGACCTTAACCCTAGACAGAAAAATTCTTAACGTGGAAACTGACTTCCTTTCAAATCTATCTAAACTAATGCATGAGAAGGAAGGATAATAGAATTACCTTTTAATCGACGTTTTTCCCTGCACGCTCCGAGTTGCGCTCTATTCCTTCGCTCTTCACTGAGTTCTGTGGAAAAAACAAGATACGACCACTTCCTACTCTACTGACATTAGCTCGAAAATAGATCTATCAATAAATGACAAGTTTATGTAACATTAGACACAAACTAGAAAGAAACAGGCCAAGCTTGTCATATTAATGAGAATAATGACAACAGTACTTACAATCGTAGATGCGAATGTGACAGCTTCGTCAAGTCCTCTTCGTCTGACCCTTGCCTGAAAGATCCACAACCTGGATAACAGCAGCTTCACTGATTACTCTCCTTTGGCTGACTGTAAGTTTCCTCCAAGATCATAAGTTTCATACATTCAATTCTTCCTCCCCTTCACCATCATGGAGCTTGCTTATATAAGTTGGGAGGAGCCTAACCTCTTGAGTTATGTTTAGAACTAGTTGGGAACCTTCTCCTTGGATCATAGATCTTTTGATAAAACCAAGAATTCAAGCAAAACTGCCTCCTAATCTCGAATGATTCTCCCCTTATTCTTCTCACCGGGCTAACAATTTATCCAGAATAGGGAGCGCTCCCTTAGCAGGGGAATCAGAGTGCTAGAACGCTCCCGAGAAGGTCAAGGGAAGCGCCAGCGCTTCAAAATTGAGCAGCGCTCCTACAAAGGGGTGTAGAAGCGTTATAACGCTCCTGAGGCATGGTAGAGGGGTGCCAGCGCTTCTAAGGCCGTTTTAGGGGAGCGTTCCCCCTCCAAACTCTTCACTAAGAAGCCCTCTCAGGTGTTAAGAGATGTTTGACTCTAGTGAACAAATTTTCTTCCTTCAAACCAAGTACATGAGATATTTCAAGTGCCTCCTTAGTGTCGTCATTGTGGTAGCATGATTCAACAACATTTACAACACTTTGTAACCAACTCGCGACACTTGTGACAAGTTGTAAGGGAGTTGCGACACTTGCGACAAGTGAGAGGCATATGCGACACTTATCTAGTTGAGTGGTTTTGATGTGTAACACTTCATCTCATTATTCCATAATTAAGCATGGGTTATCTTACTCCACAAAGCATCTTCCCATGAGGGCTTTCACCATAAGGGGACCACTTTGGAGTTCAACCATATTTACTTCTTATCAACCATCACAATACAATAATGAGTCATCTTTAAATCAAACAATATTGGGTCCATTACCCAAACCTTTGTGCTGCGAGGCTTTCTTCAAGGGTTGAAATCAATGACAACCAACCTTAATCAACAATTTTGATAAGTATAATAATGTCTATCTACTAGGGAAGGAAGAGTATCTTGTAATTAAAAATGGTTAAGACCCTTATGGAAAATTCCTTGTGCTTAAAGGAAATTAGTATGGATTGATAGAATCTGTAGCAGTAATAATTACTACTTTAATAAAATATTAAACCGTGTATATGTGTATGATCCCTCACGATCAAAGGAGTGATGGAAAATGTGTAAGGTTAGTTTTATTTTACCTATAGTGAATGAAGAAAATTGTTGTGGAGATTAACCCAGTTGAGCAACTAAAAAGGAGTCGTTTGCACTGTTGCTAGATCGCTTGGAAGAGGTAAAGAGATGTGAACACATGAGCAAGTTTATGATCCTCGCGAGTATAATAAGAGAATGTGTATAGCTATTAATATAAGTACATGTCTGTGCATGTGAATATAGATGGTAGATGGCTGGAATACATTTTCATTGTAAGCATGGGTAAAATACTTGGGACATGAGGATAGGACATAATGCATATGGAAAATATTGAGCATGCATATAACAAGCATATAGGTTTAGTATAGTCTTTTATTGGACGTAAAATATGGTAATAACATTGATCATATGGTTAATGATGATATGAGTATAGAAACATAAGTAATATGCTGATGACAATAAGTACATATTACCTTATGAGGATAAGGTAGAATGGTTAATGAAATTATTGATTTTATATGTAGAAAAGGAAGTGTTGGGACATTTCTAGATGACCAATGGGTCAGAATGACATCCAAAGGTGGATGGTAGCCATAGTAATATGGCTTGGTGTTCTTAAGTGGTAGTTAGGGGCAATATGGAACAAGGATTCCCTTGATAAAAAGTTATGTTGACCATGAATTGTTTGAGGCATGAATAAAAACTTGATTAGTTCTTTGGTTTCCTAGAGCACAGTTAAAATTGCCCATATTGTATTTATGGGTAGTTGCATACTTTATAGTGTTGATGTTTGGAACACATCAGGAAGACATTCTCCTAGATTAATAATTAATAATATAATTATTGATTATTAAATAATATATATATAAGAAATAATAACAAATAGTTATTTATTATCCAAGGGATGCGTCCCTTCATGGATGATCACCATATGTTCTCTATATATGGAACCCTCATCATTGCAATAAATCATCTATCTTATATCTTCTCATATAGAAAAATCAACATGGTATCAGAGTAGAACTGGGCTTGAATCCTTCATAGGAGGCCTAGGAAAATGAGAGAAGATAGCTTGCATCTTCCCAGGTTCATACTCATGGAATGTGTATCCACCGTTTCTAGCTATGGGATTCAAAATTAAAGTTGTTATGTCTGGATTTTGTTGGGGATATCTGTGTTGTAACCCTTTGTGGGTTGGATTGTAGGGATCATTGGTCGATTCCATTAGATTATTTTGATCTAGGTGGATATTGGTGGCCACCCACCTTTTCCAACTGGCTCAAAACATTTTTTTGGCAATTTTGCAATTTACTATTTTTAGCAGTTTTAACTTCTGGGGCCATTTTGAGGGCCTAAATGAAGGTTTTTCAGGATCGACCCAACTCAATGATTTCCTAAGGAATGATTGATGCCCCAAAATGAATCTCCTTGAGGATACCTTTCCAATGGACTATCATGCACCTAAAACAGAGATCGTATGCAAAAGTTACGACCCCGGGAAGTTGATGTACTAACTTACCCAAACGGGGCCCACATGACTTTTGGCGCTTCATCTCCTAGGGTTAGGTTTTTGGTTGTCGAGGGTTTTTGGGATTCCTTCTTATTGTAGAAAAGGCCTTCAGAGCCTCATTTTAATCATCTTCTTGCAAATGAGCATATCCATCACATCTCTTCTCAGAGATAAGCTGCTACCATTCCAACAAGCTTGTTTCCGCTGCATTTTACAATTTTCAGTTTATTTCCTTATTGAATAGAAAACCAGTTTTACTATATCTATGTTATTTTGTGTTAAGTACCTATTAATAATCTGTATTCATTTTATTCCACTCATAAAATATGGATCAATGGTATCAAAGTGGTCTGCTCCTTGTCGTTTTAATGCATGTCCCCAACGAGGTCGGAGTACAAAGAGTTGGGTTTCGAGCTTGTTTCTCTTGAGGAAAAAATCTCTCGCATGCCCAAGTGACCTCTCATGAAAGGAGAAAAGAAATATGATGGGAAAATATATGCTTTCAAACTGTTGATTGAGGAAGCCCTCACGCAACAGAAGAATGAGATGATGGATAGTTTCGCACAAATCCTTCGGAGGCTACCAATAGGAGACGCATCTTCTTCGAGCGGCAGTGTCACCCCCTTCAAGGTACAAATAAACTTCAATATTCCTATACTTGAAGGTTATATATACGTAGATGTTGTATACAAGTGGTTGAATCTACTAGAAGGGTATTTTTCTGTCCATAAATTTTCGAATAGAGAAAAGATTACTTTTGCACTCCTCAAAGTTGTTCCCCATGTCAAAGATTGGTGGGAAACCTTCTGTGAGCAAAAGGAAACAGAGGAAGCCTCATTATTTACAGTCACAGACACTTGGGAATCCTTTAGGGATTCTATTAAGGAACAATATTACCTTGTCAGAAGTTATGATGACTTGTATACCAAATGGACCACACTGCGGCAAGAAAGAGACCAAGCAGTGCCAGATTTCAAAAATATCTTCCATACCTTGCACACCAAGCTGGGTATCAAAGATTCAGAGTGACATCTGGTGCTAAAGTATCATGGTGATATGCATAGATACATCCAAACCAAGATGGAATTTCCGGACATCTCATCCTTGGGCGTGACCTACCGATATGCCATCAAAATCGAGCAGAAGCTCAAACAAAAGATGTGGCAATTTGGACCTAGGAAGCCCTCACAACAAAAGCTAGTAAAGGGTGGCCCCAACCCATAGAAAAAAGGAAAAAGAAAATATGGACAATATCAAGTAAACTAGTCTAAGCCACAAGCAAAGAAGGACACCAGAAAGACAAAGAAAGATATTGGGAAGTGGTGGGACTTCCGTAAGAGCCCTTGGCATAACACTGTTGACTACCACTCAAAGCAGTTGTTGGTGGCCAAAGTGAAAGCCTCTGAATCAGATGTGGGTTCTGACTCTGAGCCATAACTAGAAAGGGGAAGATGAATCATTGACGCAGAACCTAGTGCCACCGTTGCTACCACCAAGCTCCAGCTTGGTGAACCAGACGACCTAGAAGAAGGAGAGCGCCTCTTCCATTCACAGATGTGGGTAAAAGGCACCCTGCTACACTTCATTGTTAATAGCAGTAGCCAGAAGAACCTCATCTCAGCAGAGGTGGTCAAGCGGCTAGCCCTGTCAACAACACCGCATCCACAACTCTACACCATTGGATGGCTCTGCCAAGGAAGTGATCTTTGCATCAGCCAACAGTGCTGACTGTTGTACGGCATCAAGTTCTTCAAAGACAAGGTATTGTGTGATGTTGCTCCTCTCAAAGTTTGTGATGTTCTTTTGGGAAAACCTTATTTATGGAAACATCATGTTGTATATGAGTCTAGGCCTCGTAGTGTTATTATTACTTTGAACAGGAAATTGTACAGGACACTCGAGGCAGTCCCACCTAGTGTTACTTCCTTGATCTTTGCTAAACAGTGCAAGAAGGTCATCTCTCAGATGAGGAAGTTTGTCTTCTTTGTGATTCTCTCTCAAAATAAGGAAAAGATCACAGACACATCTAGGGTCTCTACGGTCGACCTCTCCACACAATAGAAGCAATTAGATAAGGTCATGGAAGAATACTCGAATATCTTATCCTCACCTACTGGGGTACCTCTACACTGTCAAGTCAAGAACCCCATCGATATGACCCTCATTGCACCATTGCCCAATGGGCCAATCTATCATCTCTCTCTGTTAGAGAATGAGGAGATCAAGTGATAGATCCAAGAACTACTCCACAAGGGTCACATCCATCTTAGCTCATCACCTTGTGGGAGCCCAATCATGCTGGTGCAGAAGAAAGATGGAACCTGGCAACTCTGCATTGATTACTAGGCTCTGAATAAAATCATAGTCAGAAAATGGTACCTGATTCCCTGAATCGACAACCTCCTTGATCAACTCACCAGGGCCAAATACTTGAGTAATATTGATCTCAAGTCTGGCTACCACCAGGTCTTGATAGAACAGACAGATGTATGGAAGACCGCCTTCAAGTCAAAGGAAGGCCTTTTTGAATGGTTGGTTATGCCCTTTGGTTTGACAAATATGCCAACTACTTTCATGATTTTGATGGATAATATCTTGTGAAAATTCACCAATAATTTTGTAGTGGTGTATCTGGATGACATTCTCATTTACAGCAAGACTTGGGCAAAACACTTGCATCATATTCAACAGGTTTTTCACACCCTGTGACAGCACAAGCTATACCCCAACTTGGAAAAATGCTCCTTTGGCATGGACATGGTCCATTACCTAGGCTACATCATTGATCAGCATGGCGTACATGTCGATCCAGCCAAGATCCAAGTCATCCATGGCTAGCCAGCCCCAACCACACTCACTGAGCTTCGGAGATTCTTGGGCCTTGCCAATTTCTACCACAGGTTCATGTTGGGATTCTTTGATATTGCATGGGCCCTCAACCAAATAACTAGTGGTGGTGGTAAGGAGAAATTTGTGTGGGGTCAGTCCCAACAACAAGCATTCAATGATTTGAAGAAGGACATGTGCTCAGCCCCAGTACTTTCACTCCCAGACCTGCAGTATCCCTTTGAGATCAAGACAGATGCTTCCGACTATGTTGTGGGCACCATTCTCACTCAGCATGGCCACCTCGTGGCCTATCATAGTGAGATACTATTATATGTTGTTCGTAAGTACCCTACTTATGACAAAGAAATGTACTCCATTGTGAAAGCCTACCACCAGTGGAGACACTACATTCTTGGGAAGGAGACAATCATCCACACTAATCATAAGCCACTATAGTTCATGCAAACACAAGGAAAATTACAGAATGATCGCCATCAGAAGTGGTCCACATACTTGAAACAATTCCACCTCAACATCAAGTATAAAACATGAAGCACCAATCACGTCACTGATTGCCTTAGCAAACTGCCAATTGCTACACTCTAGACTCTTACAGCCATGAGACCTATGGATGGCCCCAACTCTATGAGACAGACCCAGACTTCTCCACCACCTACCAAATGTTGGGGGCAAACACAGTTGTTGATAATTTCCATCTTCAAGATGGGTTATTGTGTCATCTGGGCCATATCTGTGTTCCATCAAGCAAGAGAGTGAATCTGATCTGAGAAGCCCACTACAGTCGAGTGGAAAAACACTTCGACGTCGAAAAGACAGTGGCAATGCTACAAAAACATTTCTACTGGTCGAAACTTTGACAGGAGGTTAGCAAGTATATCAGGTCTTGCACTACCTTTGTGATTTCCAAACTGACCACTAAGAAATAGGGACTATACACCCCTCTTCCTACTCCTAAGAGTCCATGGGAATCCATCTCAATGGACTACATGTCGGGCCTCCCATCCAACAAGTGGGGAAACAACTATGTGTTTGTGGTTGTTGATCGCTTTTCTAAGATGGCGATTTTGGTTGCCTGCAAGAAGAGCATCACAACAGAGGCCAATGCCAAGATCTTCTTTGAACAAGTATGGGTACATTTTGGAATCCCACAAACCATTATCTCATAATGGGACAGTCGATTTCTCAGCACATTCTGTTTGAGCCTCTGGGAAATGCTGGACACCAATCTCACCAAATCCACATCCTTCCACCCTCAAATAGATAGCCAAACTGAGGTCATAAATTGAATGATTGTGCATATTCTTCACATGTATAATTCATAGCACCCTCGCACATGGGATGAGAGCCTTCCTTATGTACAACATAGCTACAACTGAGCGTTGCATAGCTCAACTGGCCACAACCCCTTTCAGGTGGGGTTGGGATTCCAACCATTGGGTCCCATAGATATTGCACTTCCTCTTGCAGTCACCTCAACCGACTCATCTCCTTCTCCAACTGAAGCTGACAAAGCCACCTAGTTTATTGAGTAGATCCAGCACATTCACCAATAGGTTCAGGATATCCTACAGAAGTCCAATGACAAGTACAAACAACACCATGATAAACATCGGGTGCCACATCAATTTTAGGTGGGCGACAAAGTTTGGTTGCACTTGCAGAAAGAATGCCTTATAGGACCCCATAGGAAGCTTTGACCACTCCGTTATGGGCCATAAACCATCACGAAGGCCGTGGGGGATAATTCTTTTCATCTCAACATTCCTCCTTTCCTTGGCCTGCACCTAGTGTTCAACGTGGATCTCCTTCACCCTTATTTCCCACCATTATTGGACACCTCAAAAGTAGCAGAGCAACTGACACAAACAGAGCTCAACCCTGACTGCATACAACAAGAATCAATTGATCAAATTGTGGACACACAGATCAAGGGAACTCGACAACAAAGGATCCATCTTTATCAAGTCGTCAAAGTAGGGTTGCTCCTGCACCAAGGCAAGTAGCTCACCCGGGGCCAAATTCAACATAAATGTATTCATCTGATGGGGGACCTCAATGCAATGGAGACCATTTATTCCTAAGGAGGGAGGATTGATCCAGCTAGATATCGGTGGCCACCCACCTTTTCCAACTAGCTCAAAACAGTTTTCTGGCAATTTTGGCAATTTACTATTTTTAGTAGTTTTAATTTTCGGGGCCATTTTGAGGGCCTAAATGAAGGTTTTTTAGAATCGACCTAACTCAATGTTTTCCTATGGCATGATTTAATCCCCAAAATTAATCTCCTTGACTATACCTTTCCAATGGGCTATCATGCACCTAAAATGTAGATCGTATGCAAAAGTTATGACCTCGGGAAGTTGATGTACTAACTTACCCAAACGGGGCCCACATGAATTTTGGCGCTTCATCTCCTAGGGTTAGGTTTTTGGATGTCGAGGGTTTTTGGCATTCCTGTTTATTGTAAAAAAGGCCTTCAGAGCCTCGTTGTAATCATCTTCTTGCGAATGAGCGCAACCTTCACATCTCTTCTCAAAGATAAGTCGCCACCATTCCAGCAAGCTTGTTTCCACTGCATTTTAGATTTTTCAGCTTATTTCCTTATTGAATAGAAAACCAATTTTAATGTATCTCTATTATTTTGTGTTAAGTACATGTTAATAATCTGTATTCATTTTGTTCCACTCATAAAATCCATATCATATTTGGTTGGTGACGTTAACATTATTTTCAATGCAGAGTTATGCCTCCTCACAATAGACACTAAGGCAATACCTTCCGATCATCTCTCTGCTTTTACTCACAGTGCCACGTGATTTACCATGGGAAAGAAGAACACATTGTATATTATCGATGAGGAATATCCGAGATCTATTGGGTGGCCTAGTTCAGGGTGGATGCATGAGGGTAGTTGTCTTCTTATTAATTTATTCCAAAGTTGGAATCAGTGATATTACATATGTCACATACCTCCATTGACCGGTCATATCCATTGAAATATGAACAAACTCTACATACAAATGCATGTTGATGGTGATGCTAGCAGAAGTCAAATTGAGAGGAGGATACAATTGTTGTTCTTGGGTAAATGGAAGGGAAATTAAAAGAAGAAGCAACTCACAAAGTTTATCTTGAAAATCCTACGGACGATATCTTCTCTCTCTCTCTCTTGATGGAAACAGTCGACCATGTTATTTCTTTGAGACAATCCACATCAGAAATCCTACCCCCAAAAATTGTCATGTTGTGGCCAAATCCGTCAGGGTGGTAGGATATGATTCCTGATGCAGTCCATGTGAATTATTGAGGAGAGAGTGCACCATATGTTGAATCTAATTTCTCTTTTTAGAGTTTCTCATGGGTCTTGGAAATTCATTTGATTCTTGAAAGAAGGGGTATACCTCCCTCTCTCTATATATATGATATTGTTGATTATCAAATGGATTCAAGGGAGTGTTGATGTTTTCAGGCAACATCATGAGACATTCTCCCCGGAAGGTCTTGTGTGGACTAGTAGGGGGGAATGTAGACTTCATCCTGATGTGCCTTAGATGGTCATATGAAGAAACCAATGCATTCGTTTCACGAGGAAACCTTGATATGTCTTGGGGGACATTCGATCCATGAGGGAACCTCGATGTGTCTTGGAGAAGACATTGGTTCCATGAGGGAACTGTGATATGTATTAGACATGTGTTCCACTAGGGAACCACGATATGTCTAGTATGGACACAATTTATGAGTGAATCCTGAGGTTGGAGACTTCATGATATTTGGGTATCTGGTATACATTCATGTACCTAAGGAGAAAAGGACCAAGATAGACCTTTCAAGAATAAAGGGTACATTTGTGGGGTACAACGAGTCTTCGAAGGCATACCGAATCTACATCCCTAGTCAAAGACAGATTGAGGTGAGCAGAGATGTTATCTTTGAGGAGGATTTATCCTTCTGGAGATCTAGATGATCTCACATGGATATTGATAGTGAGAGACAGAAAGAGATGGTGCCCTCTCCCCCTCACCATCGAGTAGTTCAGAGGGAGATAGTTGAGCCTATTGATCCAATTGATCCCATTCATCCTGTAGCTCCAGTTGATGTTCCTTGAAATATTCTAGTAGGTTAGAAGAGACATACATGGGATCGTCATACTATGGAGGAGGAACAAGGACATGTAGCTCCTCATGGTACCTTCTGAGAGATAAATATACCTAAGAGATATTTGTGTTATGCCGCAACTATGAACCACATAATTGATTTTGAGCCTTCCTGTTATGAGGAGGCATCTAGTCATCCAATATGGAGAGATGCCATGATGGAGGAGTATCAATCCATCATGAAGAATGATATGTGCTATATTGTTCCAAGACCTGAGGGGAAGTCTGTAGTGACTTCCAAGTGGATCTATAAGATCAAACACATAGCTAACAGAAGCATCAAGAAGCAAAAAATGAGATTTTTTGCTAGAGGATTCTCTCAGGTGGAGGGAATAGATTATGAGGAGACATTTGCACACGTTGCTCAATACAATTCTATTCGGATGATTATTTCCCTTGCATCATCCATGGGTTGGAGACTACATTCAATGGATGTGAATACAACCTTTCTCAATGGAGAGATTGAGGAAGAAATATACATAGAGCACCCAGATGGTGTCGTGATACATGAGAAGGAGTATCATGTGTGCAAGTTAAAAAAGGACCTGTATGGACTCAAGTAGGCACCTCAATATTGGTATGCTAGGATTAATGGACACTTGATGATTTTGGGCTTTAGAAAAAGTGTTTTTGATCCCAATATGTACTACAATATTGTTAATGGTGAGTCCCCAATTTTGGTCCTCTACGTTGATGATTTATTCCTCACCAGTACATAGAGCCTTATTGTTGAATGCAAGTATGCGTTGGCCTCTGAGTTTGAGATGAAATACCTTGGTATGATGCAATAATTATTGGGACTAGAGGTGTGGTAGAGAATTGATGAGATATTCCTGATTCATGGGATGTACACAGTTGATATATTGAAGAAGTTTGGGATGCTAAACTTTAAGCCCATGGCTACACCAATGGTGATGCATATGAAGAAACTAAGTGCATCTTCTTCCGATTCCGATGAGATTGATCTGACCCTGTACGGACAGCTAGATCATTGATGTATTTGGTTAACACCAAAACATATTTTTTCTATGCAGTGACTGCACTTAGGAAGTTTATGATTCAACCAAGATAGACACATTGGATTGCTACAAAGCATGTGTTGAGATACCTGGGAGGTAAAATTGAACATGGTCTAAGATATACTTCCAGTATTGACATGAGATTGTAGGGATATACTAACTCTGATTGGGAAAGGAGCACAGTGGATAGGAAGAGCACCTTCGGGTGTTGCTTCACTTTGGGATCTTCCATGATTTCCTAGTGTAGCAGGAAATAGACTTATGTGGTTTTGAGCACCGCAAAAGCAGAGTACATTGCATTGAGTGTGGCAGACTATGAAGCAGTGTGGCTTCGCAAGATCCTTACAGATTTATTTGGAAATGTGTTGGATTCCACTGTTATTCATTGTGATAACCATAGTTGTGTGAAGCTCTTAGATAATCTAGTGTTTCATCACAAATCGAAACACAATGAGATCGAGTACCATTACATATAAAACATGGTGTAGAGGAAGGCAGTAATTGTGCAATACCTTCCTACAAATGAGTAGGTTGTTGATGTTCTTACCAAATCCCATACCAGGATGAAATTTGAGTACTAATTTCATGACATACTTGGCATGGTAGAGAATGCCTACCTCGTTGAGAGGGAGTGTTTATGTTTGGAGCTTCATGAGACATTCTCCAAATCATACTCCTCTATGACTGAGTTGAGTTGATCTGTGAGGACACTTATTTGAGAGGGATAAGTGGGTTTGGGCTTATAGCCCAATGTCCCTTGTGGAGAGAACATGAGGAAACGTCCCTTGTGGAGACACATGAGGACATGTCAAGGGAGTTGACCTTGACATCTCGCACTATGGGGAGTTGACCCTAGTGTTTCAAGAGGGAGTAGCCTCTAGAAGTCCACATGGGAGTGACATGTGTGATAGACCTTTTTATACTGTGCTGGTTGTGTACCACTGGCGAAGACTGTGTGTCTCTGGACAGTACCTGTGTGCTACTACAATGATTTTGTACCATCGGAAGTGATTGTGTGTCACTAGACAGTAGCTGTGTGATACTAGTAGTGATTGTGTACCATTGGACAGTAGTTGTGTACTACTATGGATCATCACAGTCGTGTTTTATTGGATGGCATTGTAGTAGCTGTATCCTACTAGTTGATTGTCATGGAAAATACCATATCACTTGGAGTAGCTATGTGTTGCTTGATCACAAAGAATGTGATAGATGATTTAAGCTACCGATGGCATGGTAGTATTTGTGTTCTACTAGTTGATTACAGATTAGTCAATGGACTACTAGATGAAGACATCATGGAAAGATACCTCCCTAGCTAAGAGGGAGTGTTGATGTTTCATCTTTGGGAAGATATTCTCCTAGGATTGGTCATGGTGTTTTAAACAGTGGTGAATGGCCCAAGCACAGTCTTCAAAGAACAAAAGACTCGATGTGATAGTGTTCCTCCAGTGTGTGGAAACATCGAGCATACTTTCACCCACATGGGTGTACCTATAATGAATGACCCGAGTAAGCATCAGGAAGACCTTGTCCTATATTAGGCTGCATACCAAGGGAGATAGGATACATTTATTACAAAGGTGTATGTGTGGTAAATGGGCCCAGGCATAGTCCTTCCTTCATCATGACAAGGAATAATATGGACTCGAGGTTCTTTTCACGTATCAATTAGCATCGGGCTGGCATTTACTCACAGGGGTGTACCTATGGTGAAAAACCCTGGTGTGGTCTTTGTCCTATTCATGGTGATTTGAAAAGGAATGATAAAGACTCAAGATACTATATGTTATCACATGCATACCTAGAGTGAGCCTGATCGTAGAGAGAGTTAGTTTTCTCATAGGGAGAGTCACAGGGGGAGTTTCCCATCAATTAAGGTGGGAGGGATACATCTCCTAGGACTGGTAGACATGTGTCATGAGTCTAGGGTGAATATTGTATACTTCATAGACAAACTTGGCATGATTATGAATGTCTCCCTCATTGAGAGGGAGTGTTGATGTTTGGACAACATCCGTAAGACATTCTCCTAGATTAATAATTAATAATATAATTATTGATTATTAAATAATATATATAATTAATAGTAATAATAAATAGTTATTTATTATCCAAGGGATGCATCCCTTCATGGATGGTCACCATATGTTCTCTATATATGGAACACTCATCATTGTAATAAATCATCTACCTTATATCTTCTCATATAGAAAAATCAACATATAAAAGTTTAGGAAAGGGTGTTATCTTGATGGTTATTACCATATGAAAAGGGAAACATAGTTATGAATATGTTTGCGAAACTTGCCATGTGAATATCAGGTATACGATTGTAAACTCTCAATAGAGAGGGAAGCATGGTGTTGAGTATTCATATGATACTTGTCATAAGAATGGTTGTAATATATCTAGGAGAAAGGATATGGAAGTTTAAAATTCCCATGTGTAATGATGACATGGGAAAAGGTGCAATAGTGAGTTTTCACACTGAAAATCCATAGATGTAAGTGGATGTTTGAGTGCATGAATGGAATGCATTATAAGGTTTCCTAGTATGAAGGAAGAAATGAATAGGTTTGTGAGACTAGCCATGAGGATGGCTGTAAATTATCTTTAAAGAAGAATGATAATAAGACCCAATAAATAGGAATGAATGAGGTAAAATGGTGCAAATGTACATATACATGCTTAAAGGTATGATATGAATGTCAGAATAAGTGAAATATGAGGAAAGATTTGTAGTTTCCAAATATAAATAATGCCATGGATGCATAGATGACCTTATGATGGAAGGGTTTGATTTGTCTTAATAAAATAATAGCTTGAGGGGGATGTGTTCCCTTTTTCCTTAGGAAAAGCTAATTTACATTGATGAAAAGGTAAATGTGCAAGGATGCTTTGTTTCCATTATAAAAGGAAACATGATTATGATTTTAAATACTACATATCAATGGTTGCGAACAATCATGAACCAATTAATTTCCAATAGATAAGGAAATGAAACAATAAATTGTTCCTATGGTGGACACCCACATCACATGTTAAGACATGCAATTAAAGTATAGCGAAAGCAAATTGATGAAATAAACGTTCATGTGTGAGTGCAAAATATAAAAGAATAATAAAGATGCATATTGATAATTCCTCATGGAATATTAGGTAAGAATTTAAGATGACAACATGAGGCTAACTCAAAAATTGAGGTCGTGTTAGACCATTTGGATATGCAATAAGAGAGTTGCATGTTGAAGAGGTTTATGTGGAGGAACTATGTAAATAACTCTACAAGGAGAACATAGCTATAACCTTAATGATTGTTGAGAATTGAATAGAGAGCTGCAAAACCTATTTATATAAGAATCTTGTATTACATTTTAAAATATCATGCATGAGTACCAAGAAATGCAGATGAATGAGAACCAATTTGAACTCTGGTTGGGAAATATATGGAATACACAAGTTCATGATTCATTGTGAACAAGAAACTTGTTGATGTAGCATGTTGAATTATCCATGAAGGAAAAGGTGAACATAACTAAGATTGCTCAAGAGATAGAAAAAGTAGATCCCAGGAGGGATAAATTGTAAAAGAAAAGAAGGAGAAAGTGATTAATATGTCTCTCACTATGAAATTCTAGATAATAAGACATAGTTGTATGCTTAAAAAGGATAACTGTGAAAATAAGTACATCTAGTAACTAAAAGATACAATACTAAATGTGTTTAAATGAATGAGTTTGGTTAAGCTACAGTGTATGAAGAAAATAGGGCCTTGAAATTAATTCAGTTGGGATGAAAGTTCCCTGATGGGAGAATCCATTACAGCCTTTCTTGTTGTCTGTTATGTTTCTCTGGGATGAAAAATTGATATTCTGATGAACGTAGATATTTTTACATGAGAGTGTTGAGCGATGCATATGAAATATGCTTTTGGTTGCGCTCATGAAAACATTGAGGACAATGTGATGGAGTGCATATAGATATGCTAAGGCATATATGAAAATGTTTTACTGAATTAAATGATATGGTACATGCATTTGATTTCACATGATAACTAATGTGAAATGTAAATGTGGTGATGTATGTCATGTGTAGAAAAGATTGGAATTGTTAGAGAAGGACAATTGCCAATAGTAAACAACCTCAGACAGAGGTGAATGCAAGAAGGTTGTTGATAAGAGAAAACTGTGGAAGGGATTTTAGAAGTCCCCAAAGAGCACCACTAGAGAGGTAATATTAGAGAAGGTGTTGGCAACCAGAACATGTATAAATATTTTGTTCCCATGTGGCATGAGAGGTGAAAGGGGTTTTGGTAATAATCCATTCTAAAATATTCTATGTTTTGATGGAATGCATGTGATCTGAATGGTTGGTGTATGCCATTGATACCCAAGTAGAGTATGATTCAAGGAGAATAACTTGCATGATGGAGGTGTGAACCTCTTACAATCGAGGATGATTGAAACCATTGGAAAAACGCATGAACAAATATATGTCATGAAAACATTGCTCAATCAAGGAGTGATTGGGAACAAAAGTGCTCAAAGATAGAATGATGATGTAATACATTAAGGAAATGCATGTTTGCAAGAGAGGGCATGTAATGGACTACCCATTATGGAAGGACGACATTCCAATACTCTATCAAAGTTGCAGCATGGTAAAGAGATAAATTGAGTGGACATGGATGTTATCACCCTGGTTACCAATGAAGAAAGAATGCTTGAATGCATTCATGTGAAACTTTTAGTTTCATGTATGATGATATGAGGTCATGATCAACTAAAGTAGGAAAACACAATCCTACTGTAATAATAAATGTGTATAAAGAAACCATGTGGTAAAAGGTTGGCTAAGTTTCAACCCACCAAGGAAAAGTGCCTGATATGAAAAGTAATAATCTGAAAATCAATATAAGGGTGCATTGTGTGTGAATGTGGCCATGGATATTGGCACAATGATTGGATTGCATTTTGATGTTTGATTTCATTTTGAAAGGAATGGTATTTACGTTTTGAATAAATGAACTTGATTATTAGTATGCACAGCTATGAAATTGTTCATGAACCACTACAAGTGTGCATTGAAAATATGATGTGCATGAGAACTAACAATTTGTTGGTTGATTGAAGAATAAATTGCAAGAAGAAAGGTATTGGATGTCGTAGTAGTGTAAGTCCACAAAGAATACCAATGTATATTGATTATAAAAGAGCCAAACTACTATGAGAAATAGATATCATACTTGTGAATGTGGTTTTGTGCGAAACGTATCTGAAAATGAAAATGTGGAATTAGAAATATGTGGATAAAAGATTTGAAATTTTTGATAAATCGATGATAGTATCTCATGAATTATTGTATACATGTGATACATGTGAGATAAAATATTTATTCGAAGGGACAGAGGACAATTTTCAATATGGAAGGCATGGTAACAGGCTACTGTTGTGAATTGAGAATCATGTGATAATCCATGATCCCCATAGAATGATGTATTGTGACGACATCTGTCGAAGGGATGCTTTCGGTAGAGAAAGTGTGAGGGATGCCTCATTTGTAAGACTAGAGGAGGTCTCATAAATTATTCTTGAGCGAGAAATCCCTAGCAAGGAAAGATGGATCACCCGAGGGACTGTATAGCAAAGAAGGAGATTCATGAGCCTAGGCCTAGAGGGTGAGTGACTGCAAGGAAGAGGGGACTCCAACAATGTTTGTAATATATTGATCTTGATCGTACACACAATGGGTATGTCAAGGAAAGTAGTGGACCAAGTTGATGAGACCACCATATGGATGCAGATCCATGAACTGCATAGATAAGAATTGTGCTAACTTGTAAATATTTCCACTTGAGTTCAAATGACAATAAAATGTTTTGCATGAAACGATAACTAATATGCTTTTTGTTGAAAACTGTTGGAGGCATGTGCTAAATTCCAAGAGTCTAGGAAAGGACCAGACCAAGAAAAGTAAAATGATGTTGAAGTAGTTGAAAGATGAAGTCATGGTAGGTGTTGTTGAGAAGAACCCTAAGGACGGTGTTCCTTTAAGGGGGAGGGGATTGCAACACCCCTATTTCCCCCAGCCTATAATTAATCATAATTTATGATTACCATGTAATGGCTTGCAAATATTGTAAATGTATTATTGTTTAATTGTAAACACCAATGATTTAATAATGGGTGAAGCCTTAAAGTACTAGCCATGATATCACTAGAGGAATGAGGGGAAGTTCTATTAAGTTAAAGGACCCCAAGACACCTTGAAAAAATATTAACTGGAAACATTCAGATTATTTTCCCTTGACCCAGATAATAAGACAAGTCAGTTAATGAGGGGGGATTGGTAGTTGAACAACCAACCACCCCAATGAATTGAAGTATGGAGGGTTGGCAGAAGGGACATGAAGTGGTCTACTAGAGGACAGTAAGAAAGATTACCACGGGTCCCCATAATTGACCCACGAGTTTCCTTCTGAAAGAAGAAACATAAGGATAGGTCTAGAACATTTTGAAGTCATATGTGCAATCTTCATATGTAGGGGAGAGAGAAAGGAAATAAAGGGGAGTTAGGGGCATCTAAGAAAGATCGCAGGGGAAAGGAATTCATGAGTGCGTGCAATATAAGAATTAGAGAACTCATAGAAGATTTCGAAGCTAGAGAATAGAAGACCCAAAAAAACTGACCTAAGCTAAGAAGGCCACGAGCTTTATGCTGGGAAGGAATGTGATAAACCTCAAAGAGGCTTGGGCTAGGTGGGTGTAAGGAAAATCTCTACCTAGAGTAGAGTTAAGAAGAGTAACCTTCAAATATTACTGAGAACTTGAGAGAGATTCCCCAGTGATATCATGGCTTGGAACAAGGGTGGTCAGAATGCTAAGAGTAAAATCATCTGAACTTACGGTTGGGTGGAAAGGAGAACACCCACAGTCAGTTGTTCGACTATCAAATATAGTAGATAAGTATTTCATAGACTCTATGTTATTGAATTAAAATGCATGATTGAATGCTTTTACTTGCACCATAGATATAAATACTTGATTATAGTGATGATATTTATTGTAATTGCAATCTCCTTCATTTAGGTGATGGTAAGATGGTAAGAATGGTACATTCCCTACACAAATGAATCCAAGTGTTCTAT
>SNQJ01S0110245.1:24274-34543 GCA_010110895.2 Picea sitchensis
ATATATATATATAATCATTGTTGTGATTGGAAATTCGTGAATGGAAATTAGGATCATGAGTTAATAGTTGAATGTAAGGGAAAGATCCCAAAGATATATCCTTGAATGGTTTAAGTCCTGAATTGGATGGAAAAACCATGTTTTTTGAGCTCAAAGGAACACATCCGTTGGATCGGTGGAGTGAATAGATCCCGACCCTTTATCGAAGTAGGTTTATATTCTTATAGAGGATGTATCTGAGTTAATCTAGACCCTTAATCAGGGATTAATCTAGAATTAACCTCTGTCATAGATCATTGTGGTCTTGTGTTAAGAGAGATTTGGGAGAGAGGTAACGTCAACATGATGTACAAAGCTTACCTAGAATGCCAACATGTCCATAAGTTGATAGGTGTTAGCCTATGAATGGAAAAAAGTATTGATCTGGATTTATGAGAAAAATGAAAGGAATAATGGCCTGAATACAATAACACAGAGATATGGAGAACAACAACAAATCCAATGAACAATAACTTCTATTGAATAAATAAAATAGGCTAAAACTGTAAAACTGCAGAACTAGAAACAACTTGCTCGAATGGTGGTAGCTATCTATGAGAAGAGATCTAGCTTGCTACGTGCATCTGTTTGAGAAGAATGATTACAATGAGGCTCCAGAGGACTTTTAAACATTACTCATGAATTCCAAAACCCTATACATCCAAAAACCTAACCCTAAAAGATGAAACGCCAAAAGTTATGTGGGCCCCGATGGGTAAGTTGGTACCTCCACTTCACGGGGTTGTAATGGTTGCATACGACCTCCATTTTAGGCATGTGATAGCCTGTTGGAAAGGTATTTTCGAGAGCTACACATTATGTCATCAAACTATGACTTTGTCTATAGTTTAATAGTGGCACACCAAAAAAACATTGTTTAGGGCCCCAAAACAACCCTGGAAGTACAAAAAGATGTGTTGACATGAAAACTTAAAAAATAAGTCAGTTGGATTAGGTGGGCAGCCACCAATCTCCACCTGGAAAATTTGTGGGGCTTTAGACAGCCCCAGTAGTGCAGAACCCACAATTACAAAGGATTACAAAAGAATGTGTTGAAAAAAAAATTGTCAAGAGGATCCAATTGGAATAGGTGGGTGGCCACCAATATCGACCTGGATCATTCCTTCCCCCATAGGAATAAATTCTCTCCATTTCGTTGAGTGCCCCAACCAGATGAGGAAAATTATGTTGAATTTGGCCCCGGGTGAGCCACTTTCCTTGGTGTAGGAGATTCCCTACCTTGACAACCTGATAAAGATGGATCCTCTGTTGGTGAGTACCCTTGACCTATGTGTCCATTATCTGATCAGTGGATGCATGTTCCATGCAGTCAGGGTTGAGCTCTGTTGGTGTCAATTGTTCTGTGATCTCTGAGGTGTCCAATAATGGTGGAAAATATGGATGAAGGAGGTCCACATTGAACATTGGGTGCAAGCCAAGAAAGGGTGGAGTGTTGAGCTCAAAATCATTGCTACCCACAAACTTGGTGATAGTGTAAGGCCCATAGTGAAGTGGGAAGAGCTTCTGATGGAGCTCTGTAAGGAGATATTTATACAAATGTAACTAGACCGTGTATCCCACTTGAAACTGGTGCAGTACCCGTTGTTGATCATGGTTCTTATTGTACTTAGCATTGACTTTCTGCAAAATATCATGGACCTATTGGCAGATGTGTTGAATTCGCTCAATGAATCTGGTGGATTTTTTGGCCTCAGATAGAACATGGGAAGATTCTTCATTTATGGTTGCAAGAGGTAGTGAAAAATCAATGGGACCCAAGGGTTGGAATCCCAGCCCTGCCTGAAATGGGATATGGCCGGTGGAGCTATGGAGAGCCCTGTTGTAGCTATGTTGAACATAGGGAAGTCATCTAGGGGATAAAAAAATGCTCAAAAATAAAAGTGTATGAATTTCTTGAAAATGGATTCATTGCATATATCTCTTCCTCACGATCCAAATGCAACTTGAACGGGCTCAAACGAAGTTTGTATGAGGGATATATCATGTTCTTTCCATTTTTCCAAACATGCAAAATTGTTGATTGTACAGTCCGTACAGTCTTTACAGGCCACATGGCAACTGACCGTATAGTTCTTGCAACCGTACAAATGATGTGGTAAGACAACTTGGCAGGCTGACATGGTAGGTGGTGACGTAGTAGGCTGATTGTGCAGAGTTATGACATGGACCAACTAGTGGTCAACACGTGTCAGTTTAGTGGACCAATATATGGGTGCCACATGGCCCACTCAAGAGTCGCCACATGGCACCCCCTCTGTTAGTAAATTTTTTTTGTTTGGCTCTACGGGGGTTGAACCTACGACCTATGAAAGGGAAAGTCTTTGCATAGGCCAGGCCACTAGCCCGCCTACAAGTGGTTCTTAACCCTTACGTTTGAAACTTGTATTTAAGCTTGACTAAAGATTATTTTGGGTGGAAAACGGGTCGGGGATTGGCCCTAACCCTTGGTCACAAAACACAACACCTTATCATATGATTGATAGCGCAGGAATTTTGGGCCTATCTGATGGGGGCAGGTAGTTATCCCAGCCCACAGACACATACTACACATGCGACCAGAATCTTCGAGGAGGTTGGCACCAATTTCACTAATTGTGCGACAATCTAGCACACGACTGTGTGTGGCACACGAAGCTAGGTTTTTGGATGGGAAAGCATGCAGAGGCTAGGCTGGATGACTTTGGGTTCATTTTGGTTAGCAAAGATAGTGGGTTATTGGGGAAAACTTCCAACAGGTGTATTTTCTTCATTTTTTGGCCAAACCAGGTGCAGAAAGAGCCCAACTAGGGCGTTTTGGACATTCTAGAGCCATTGGAGCCATCTATTTTTCATTCTGAGCATAGTAAAGAAATTATTTTTAACACTTTGAGCATATAATGAAAATGATCTATTGGAATTTGGACCATGAGATGTAGCCCAAGAGAGGGTTGAACTCCTTTATCATTGTTTTGTATTATGTGATTATTTTGATGGTTGTTTATGTATGTTTATGTTGTTCATTTCAAGTAAAAAAAAACTCAATAATTTTATGCGCTTGCAACTTGATCCAATTTCCCAAGACACATACATTTTCCACTTGAAAATTTGTATACACAAACCTTTTTCATTTTTAGATCAAGTTGGTATCAAAGGAAAGGTTTTTGAAGGTTTGATAGTTTGCAAGTGTTTTGCTTGAAGATGCTTACAAGGTTGAAGCTCACAAGATGAGAAGGGTAACTTGTAGAGATATGTTCTCAACTTTCAAGAAGGAGAACCATAAATTCACCTCAAGCTTCAAGGAGGAATTCACTAAGTATGGCTCATGAGGAGAGTCATGAAATTCCTACTTCAGAAGAGGAAACTTTAAGAAAATCCTTTTATGATGTGACAAAAATTGTGAAAGTTCTATTTGAAGAAAGGAATGCAAGGCTACAAGGAGAAATATAAAATCCTCCAAAAGTTAATGAGCATAATGGTGATAAGATTCCAAAAGGGAATGGAGGGAATGGTGACACTCCACCTCCTTCACCTCCATCTTCCACTTGTTCTACCATTTCACAACCACCTCCAACTTCTCCAAAAGAACATGGTAAAATTCCTCCACAAATGCCTTTTCTTAAGCTTGATATTAAGTTTCAATTGCTTATTGACGTAGACCCCCCTACCTCTGCCTTGGTAGGGTCCGTCAACCTCCCGATCAAGGATCTCTTAATTCCCCCCAAGCTACATTAGCTCTCTCGGTTCTTTGCTAGAACCCTAAGGAAAATATCCATAGGTCCTTCTATTGAACTCAGCCAGCACGAAAAAGAACTAGGCCTGAGCTCCCTTCACATAATCACAACCCTGTGACCATAGGCCTTACGCAAAAGGTGCATTTTGATTTCATGTGTCGGGACTTCACGCCACCTGACTCCCCTTCCTTCAAACTCCAGGGTCCCAAAATGCCGAAAAGGGCTTAATGGTTGTCGAATTCTCCCTTAAGCCATCATCCACATGAACCTGTCCTGTGGCCTAGGGATACTCCTTCGAGTACTTTAGTTTTCACGATTCGGGAAATCGCAATGAAATTCCAACCTCTTGCCCTTGAAATCCCTGAAATCCAAAACTCTAGAATCCACCTGGGCCGAACAGGTGTCAGCCACCCTCTTATGCCAACAATGTGACCAAGTGCTATGGGCTGGGTCCCACTCATTTAATGTTCTCCACTTTCATGATTCTGAAAGAAAAGAACCATGCCTCCTTCCTTGCCAAACCCTGACTCCCAAAAGTCGATGGTTAGATCGGACTGTCCAGATCTATCATGATCCGACGGCCTGTATTTCCCCCTGGTTTTCGTGTATCAGGGATTCAAAATTCAAGGTTCGACCTTGCTCCCAAACTTCATGAACCCCCATCTTCCAGTATTCCACATACGAACCATATCCAACTGGATCAACGACTCCAATCTCCTTTGAGATTTCAATGCTAGAAGAACATCCAACTATCCTCTTCACCAACTCACATGATCAGACGATCTTCATGGTTTTGACACTCCTCTCTGGGAGCACTTCACCATTCATTCAAGACTCAATGAGTCTCCAACATATTCCCCTTCATTTTCTAGTTGTAGGCTCCGACGGTCCAGATCCTTTCTATCGTAGTTGATCCATGGTTGTTGATGCTCCTCCTCCTAAGCTTTGATTTCTTCCCAGACTTGGAATATTTCGCTGCATCAAAGGCCTCAACCTTTGCTTCCTCTATGAGCACTATAAACTTTGGGTCTTTCCTACATTCTAAAAATGTTGTTCCTCCTAATCTTTGGCAATGGATTTTCACCTCGGCTTTGGTGCATACTTGCACTCTGTGTGCAGTTATGCACTGTCTCTCCTGAAATTGAAACAAGTTCACTCTTCATGTTCTCCTTGTGCTTCGACTAACCTTCAACTGGTTGTCTTTCAACACTTCAACTAAGTTTTGGCCTCATGCACTCCTTGCACGGGTCTTCCTCCAGAGTATTCAGAAACTCTGTCTCTTTCTCTCCTTGAAAGGATGTAAGTGCCCTCCTGGCAACTTCTCACTCAAGCATGCCCTTCTGAGCCAACATAGTGTTCAGTAACTCTATGAGTGTCTTCTCATTGACACTTCTCTTGTCTATGAACTTGAAACAAAGTTCCTTATGTGCACTCTATGCACTCACTCGATGCCCTCCTGGCAGAGCCTTTACAAAATACTCAGTGATTATGTCTTCTCTCTATGCCCTACTCTGCATAGCCTCACCTCCAAGGTGTTCAGTAACCTTGAGGATTTTCCCTTGAGTTTATGATTCCTATGGTGTGCCCTCTTGGAACGTCTCTTTCTGAATTATAAAAAACTCAGAAGTGCACTCTTGCACTGGCTTACAAAGCCCTCAGTACTCTATCATGAAACCTATTGCATGAAGCCACAAAGAATCCAGACTAAAAATCAAAGAAACTCACATATAGATAAATTTTGTCACAGCATATATGAGCACATGCAGATGACATTCAATTGCATAAAACACACAAAGATTCAAGTGCATAAAAAATTGCTCTTTGTATTAATAAGAATGCATGTACAAAGGTTACAAAAGCTCGAACTACAAAAGAGTCTCGGCTCTCTCCTCTCTTCTCTTCTCTACCTATCTGCTAGTTCTCCTAATACGGATACCAAAGATATTTTTACAAAAGGGGGCTCCTCGAGCTCTTCCCTCAAAGCTACCTACTCTCATTCATTTACATTGAATTACATTCAATGGTTGTCTAGTCTGAATCGGATCTAGAGCTTCAGCCTACTATCATCCATTAAAGGTGACTCTAACTACTACATTCACAAAGGCATGGCTTTGTCTCTACCATCCTTAGAATCATTTAATTCAAATTCAAATTTTGAAAATGAGAGTGTTGCGCCTCTCTCCTCCATTGAATGTGTGCTTTGATGTACTATCTAGCTGGCACATTGCTGACGCAAAGTGAGGCTCCTACATCATACTCCACAACTACGAAAAATTCATGAGCTCCTTCTCATGAGCTTCCCAACTCTGCTATTGAAATCCACCTGGATCCTAAACTGTTCTTTGGAGTTTTCCATTTTCTCCACTGCTTTACTTCTGTTGTTGCTTCTTCCCTACTGCTCTGGTAGGCTTCTTTCTACTCATCTTCTCCTACAGAGGTGACCTATGGTAATGCGATCCACCTTGCTTCAACAAGGGTTGAAACTCAGGGAAACTGTGAGGGGGCAGAGGGGACGAGAGGTCAGCCAAGATTTGCTGAGAAGGAGGGCCTTGAGGAGGTTGTGAGGAGAGAGTCGAGACGAGGTTGTGCAGAGGAGGAAAGGACAAGCCATCAACTTGGAGATAAGGTGGATCCAAGGAAGGAACCCTTCCTGCGATGAGATCTTCCAGAGAATCCATCAGGAGCGAGATGAAGGGGGCCTGCAGTGTGAATGGTAGTGCCTAGGGTTTAGAAGTTAATTGAGAGAAGATACTTACAATTCCATACTTTTAAAATATAGTGGAAAACACCATTTTTATCCTCTTGGAATGATTTTATTGTTGCAATTAAAAGGAAATTTTATCCATTAGCATACATGCAGAAAGCTAGTATAAATTGGAAAAACTTTAGGCAAGCTAAAGGGGAAAATGTGGAAAGCTACACTCAAGAATTTAGAATAAGAGCCTTGATTTTGGGTATATATTTATCTTCTCAAGAAACTTTACTCAAATACATTGGAGGATTGCATAGCTATTTGAGACACACAATTCTCATGTTTGACCCTACAAATCTAGATGATGTTTGTGTACATGCAACTCATTTAGAATAAAGAGGGAAGAATGCTCCTCAAGAGGGAAGCAAGAATCCATTCTATAATGGAGACAAAGGAAAGAGGAAATTCAAAGGAAATGTAAAGAAGAATGCTCCAGTCAAGAAAGAGGGAGAAAAAATCTCATGTAAACAATGTTCAAAATATGGCCATGATGAAGACCATTGTTGGAAACTTCATCCTGAAACGAGACCCAAATAGTTCAACAACAAAACGAAACTAAATACTGTTGCAACTACACAACATGATTTAGGATCTGATTCTAAAGATGAAACAAAAATCACAGCTATGGGTTTTCAAGGTAAGGACTCTATTGCCAGTACTAGTTGTTCCAGTAGTATCCTCAATAAAACTCAACATGAAAAAGAAAGAATAGATCTTTTCCACATAAGGGTAATTTCAAATCATACCAAGATAGATACTCTATTTGATATTGGTTCTCAAGAAAACCTCATTTTTGAAGGCACTGTCAATATATTTCATTTGGAAACAACTCCTCATCCTAAACCATATCCTCTAGGTTGTATATGTGACAATGCCAAATTGCATGCGACAAAAAGATGTAAACTTATATTTTCCATCACTGTAAACTTTATAGATGAGGTAGAGCTTGATGTTATTCCATTGGATATTTGTGGTATTGTGTTGGGAAGCCCATATTTATATGATAGGAGATCCATCTTTCATCATCATGAGAACAAATATAATTTTTTTTTTAAATGGAGTTGAGTACATTGTTAGAGTAAATACAAAGAAGTTGAATTTGTCACTTGTAAATGATGGACAAATGAAGAGATTAGTCAATGATAGTAAGAATTGTGTGCTCTTGATGATCAAACCCAAAGACAATGTTTAAAAAGAAGCTTTCCAAGGATGTGATGCAAAGTTAAAATATGATTTATATGAAGTTGTTAACCAATATGATGAGATGTTTCAGGAACCAAAAGGATTGCCTCCTAAAAGAGGTATCCAACATGAGATCCAATTGCAGCAAGATTTTCCTCTTCCAAAAATTGGCATGTACATGACATCAATCATGGAGAATGCTGAAATTAAAAAACAAATCCAAGAGTTGCTTGACAATGGGGTTATCATGCCAAGCACATCGCCATGCGGGTCACCAATTGTTTAAGTACCAAAGAAATATGGTACATGGCACATGTGTGTAGATTTAAGAGCCTTGAACAAGATTACGGAAAAGAATTGTTACCCTCTTCCTAGAATTGATGATTTGCTTGATCAATTGAAATATGATAAGTTTTTCACTAAGTTAGACTTGAGAATTGGTTATCATCAGATTAGGATTGTTGAAGGAGACACATGGAAGAAATCTTTCAAAACAAGGAAAGGTTTGTTTGAATGGATGGTTATGCCATCTGGGCTTTGTAATGCTCCTGCAACATTCATGAGAGTTATGAATAATGTTTTAAGGCCTTTTCTTGATGATTTTGTAATTGTCTACTTGGATGACATATTGATATTTAGCAAATCTTGTGAAGAACATGTTAGGCATGTGAAGCAATTTTTAGATGTCTTGAAGAAAGAAAATTTGATTTTAAATATTTCTAAATGTGAGTTTGGAAATACCTCACTTGTTTACTTGGGACATATTGTTGGAGGAGGAGAACTGAAAATAGATTCTTCAAAGGTCAAAGTCATTTCGGATTGGTCCAAGCCCAACAATGTAAAAAAGGTAAGAATATTTTTGGGAGGAGCCCAATATTGGAGAAAGTTTATTGCTAACATATCTTCAATTGTAGCTCCATTACATGCAGTGAAAAGCATTAACCAAGTTTTCCAATGGGGAGGCAAGCAACAAAAATATTTTGATGCATTGAAGGAGAAAATTAGTTTAGCTCCAGTTCTTGCACTTCCTGATTTAAGACAACCATTTGAGATACAAACATATGCAAGTAACTATGTCATGGGAGCAGTCTTGTTGCAACATGGTAAACCCATTTGTTATCATTATGAAACTTTTAATGGTGTCGTGATTAATTATCATACATATGACAAGGAGTTGTATGCATTGGTGCAAAGTTTGAAAAAGTGGAAACACTATTTGTTGGGAAAAGAAACTATTATTCACAAAGATCATCAACCATTGCAATACTTGCAATCACAAACAAAGCTACAACAAGCAAGGAACTTTGGATGGATGGGTTTCCTACAACAATTCCACTTGGTTATCAGGTATAAGAAAGACATTTATAACAAAGTTGTTGATATGCTTTCTAGGACTATTGTTAGTGCTTCAGTTATTCTTAATCATAATTCTATCATGCATGAGACCTATGTTGAGAAATATGCTTTAGATGCTGATTTTAAAGATGTTTATGCAACTTTGTGTCATTCTAATCAAGTTGAGGAATTTGATTACCATGTGCATGATAAGATTGTGTATCATCTTGGTAAGCTATGTATTCCACAGGGTGAAAGAGTCAACATCATAAGGGAAGCACATTCTTCTCTTATTGTTGGCCACTTTGGTGTAGGCAAGACGATGGCTAGTTTGCAAAGGTATTGCTATTGGCCTAAAATGAATGAAAGTGTTTCACGATATGTAAGAGGATGTTCTTTATGTGCTACAAGTAAGCCAAGCAATAGAAAGATAGGATTGTATACTCCACTTCCGGTTCCTTCTCGTCCTTGGGAAAACATTTCCATGGACTTTGTAGGAGGATTACCTATGTCAAAAAAGAATCATGATTATATTTATGTTGTGGTTGATCATTTCAAAAAAATGTGTATTTTGATGCCTTGTACAAAGTAGGTTACAGCTGAACAAACATCATGAATGTTCTTTCAACATGTATGGGTACATTTTGGGTTTCCCAAATCCATTATTTATGATTGAGATTCTCGATTTATTGGGAACTTTTGGTCAAGCTTATGGGAAATCATGGACACCAAGTTGAAAAAGAGCATAGCATTTCATCCACAAACTGACGGTCAAATAGAAGTGGCGAATAGAAAAAAGTACATATTCTTCATGGTTATTGCAGAAAACATCCTAAGCTTTGGGATGAGCACCTACACTACATTCATCATGCTTATAATTGGGCTAAGCATTCATCAACTCAAACATCTCCATTTGAGGCATGTTTTGGCTATTTGCCAAAATATCATTTAGATTTTATCTTTGGGAAGGATATTGCTATTGATGGTCATTATGAAATTGATAGAGAAAAGAAGTTCATTCAAAAAATTCAATTAGTGCATCAAATGGTACGAGAACAGTTGGAAAAGAGCCAAGCCAAGTAAAAGAAAAGACATGACAAGCATCGTGTTGATCAAAGTTTCCAATTTGGATATGAAGTTTGGCTTTACATTAGCAAAGAGAGGCTTAAAGGAGAAGGTAAAAAGTTGAAACCAATTAGATATGGACCTTTCAAGATTCTTGAATATTGG
>SNQJ01S0110245.1:42312-54078 GCA_010110895.2 Picea sitchensis
CAGAACGGCCGGGGGGGTCTGAAATGATCTGTCCACTGTAGATATAGGCACGATCATCTGGACCATTGATACATGATCAGAGCATAATTGAGGGTGAGGAAAAAACATGTGCCTAAAAACTTTGGATAAATGCTTTTTCATGGTTTTTCCCCAAACTTTTCATGGCTACACCACCAAGGGGTTAGTCGAGCAACATTTAGGTATCCAAATCATGGTGCACCATTAATCATTAAGCTGGTTTTATTAAAAGGAAGGAACAATGTAACTAACCTAGTTTCCTATGACAGTTAACCCAGATTAGACTGTTGGGTTAAGAAATTACTCTAACTTGGGGCTATCTGACCAGGATTAGACAGTCTGGCCAGATTTATTCACTAATCTAACCTAGACAATTTGGATAAGATTAAACTGTTTAGCCAAATTCATTCACTACCCTATCAACATCAAATTCAAAAAGAACTTGGCCATGCTTGAAAGGTATGGACCAAGTTACTATTATTGCATGGGGCTTTTATTGAATTCTTTTATGCCCTCTTTTCTTTTCTTTTTCTTTTTTCTTTTTTCTTTTTCTTTTTTCTTTTTATTTGCAGAATGAAAAATCATTTGTCAAAAAAAATACTAGAGACAGATAATATCCCATTCACCAGTTGATCCTATAACTTATAGGGTGATAACAGTGGCTCCACTTGGGGATGGTACTTGCCTCGTGAAGTGCCAAGAATCCCGGTTCTTGTCATTCTGAAAACTTCTACCTAGTAGCCTTCGCTGATTGATTAGTTTTATTCTCAAAACTTGGAAAAACAGTGGTCAGCGGCTTAGGGCCTTCTCTTTGGGCTTCAACCAACTGATCGATGTTCTCCACTCAGAAAATGCAGGCGAAAAATAAAAAATGGTATATACAATGGAGAGTGAAAACTTGAGTCTCTACTGGGGAAGGGCATAATGTTTCATCATTCTGCCATTTACGGGTCCTCCTGGCATATTTGTCCCATCAGCATTATTTAGCAAGAAAGTGTTATTTCCTCTGAATGCTTGGATCCAGAATGGTCCCTTCCACAAACTGTCAAACTTTCCATGTTTTCCCTTGTCTTCATTCCTGGCATCCCAGCTCAGCACCAAATCTCCTAGCTCAAAATCATCCTCCTTGGTTCTCTTGTCAAAAATGTTCTTGATGCCTTCTTGGACTACCTGGGTCTTGTTGAAAACTTCTTCCCTAGACTGTTGCAAATGAATCATCTGATTGATCCTTCTCTGTGTGTCATTTGGCTTAGCTTGTATGTCTTGAAGAAACTTTATGACAAGGACTCCTAAAGAAGTGGAAAAAACTACTTCTGTGCCATAGACCAGCTGATACGGTGACATATCGATTGACCTTTTGGTGGTCATTCTGTTGGCCCATAATGAAAACACCAACTTGTTATGCCAAGATTTTTTGTTTTCCTGCAACGTCTTCTTGATGATGTTCACCAAGGTTTTGTTTGAAGATTCTGCCAGCCCATTCCCCTTAGGGTAGTAGGTTGTGGAGTGTCCCAAACTAATGTGATATTGGTTGCAAAAATCTATGAGTTTCTTTGATCGAAAAGTAGTTGCATTGTCAGTTATAATCTTTCTAAGACATCCAAAATGAGACAAAATATTATTTTCAAGGAATTTGATAATAACAGAATCAGTGGCTTGCCTACTCGGAACTGCTTCGATCCACTTTGTAAAATAATCCGTGGCAGTGAGAATCCACCTGTGCTGGCCTGAAGAAGGGGGGTGTATTTCTCCGATGAAGTCCAATCCCCATTGCTGGAAAGGGGCTTCAACTGAGACCGGTTTCAAAGGAAAAGGGAGGAGTTTCCTTTTTCCTTCAAACAAATAACACTGATGACATGAAGTCACTTTATGATGTACATCGGCGAATAGAGTGGGCCAATAAAATCCAGCTCTGAGTATTTTGTTGGCTGTGACCTTCTAGTTCGGATGGCCACCACATTCACCTGTATGAAATTCTTGTAACACTTTGTCAGCTTCATCTTTCAGTAAACAGTTTAACAAAATGCCACTAGGATCTTTCCAGTACAGATTGCCTTCTAGAATATAGAATTTTAATGCTTTTAACTTTAAAAATCTAGCTTTAGTCTTAGTCAAACCAGGGGGAGCTTGTAAATTTTGCAAAACATATATAAGGTCTACGTACCATGGAGAGTTGAGAAATACCTCTCTCACGCTTGGAGTCGCCATCTCGCCCCGTTCATCTACTGTAGCTAAAAAGTTAATGTCAAGAGCATGGAAATTAGATTCAGCCATTAATTTAGCTAGGCCTTGACCTTTAATTAGTTTCATAGGCTTAATCTCTATGTCGTATTCTAAAATGACAGCAATCCATTTTCCTCTTCTTCCGTCCGGATTGTCCTGTGTCAAAATGTCTTTCACTACTGCATTCGGAACATATGCTATGGTGTGGGAATGGAGAATGTAGACTCTAAAGTCTTTTATGGCCTTTACCAAGGCAAACACCTGTTTCTCCATTATCTTGTAATTCAACGCAGCTTCCCTTAATGCCTTACTAAAGAAAGCTATGGGTTGTTCATACCCTTCACTGTTCTTTTGTAGTAATACCGCTGCTATAGTATGTTCAGAAGCGAAAGAAAAAAGATAGAAATCCTTGGTAAAATCAGGATTGATTAAGACAGGAGCTTCTCTGAGTGCTCGTTTGACTTGTTCGAAAGACTGTCTAGACTCGACGTCCCATTTTATTTTTACCTCCTTTTTTAACATATTTGTAATGTTTCTGAGGAGTTCTGCCAGATTTGGTATGAATCTTCGTAGAAAATTTATTTTTCCAATAAAGGACTATAATTCTTTGATGTTTCTTGGATGTTCTAGTTTCTGTATGGATTTGATTCCGCTGGGGTCTATTTTGATTCCATATTTAGAGATTATATTCCCTACCAGTTTGCCTTCCTCTAATCCAAAAAGACTCTTTTTAGGATTTAAAGAAATTCCAAATCTCCTGCATTTCTCAAAAACTCGTCTGAGATGCCTAAGGTGCTCGTCGTCAGATTGTGAAAACACAGTCACATCATCCAGATAGATGACGATAAATTTGCCTAACTCTTCCACAAAGGCAATGTCCATCGCTCTCTGGAAAGTGGCCCCTGCGTTCATCAGACCAAAGGGCATTTTCACATACATGAAAGTACCCCATGGCGTGGTGAAAGCGGTTTTGTCTTGGTCATCAGGGTGAACGAGGACTTGATTATATCCTGAGAATCCATCTAGCAAAGAGATTCTACTTGATCTGACTACCCTTTGTAAAATGTGATCCATTTTTGGTAAGGGGTAATTATCCTTCAGGGAGACCTTGTTCAGATTTCAGAAATCAATACAGAGTCTGATTTCTCCATATTTCTTACGTGTTGGAACCAAATTTGAGACCCATTTAGAAAAATGTAACGGGACTATGATTTTGGCATCGTACATTTTTTTAATTTCCTTTTCTATCAGAGGCAGTAACTTGGGATTTATTCTCCTAAGTTTCTGTCTGAATGGTTTTTGGTCTTCTTTTATTGGAATTCTGTGTTGTATGATGCTGGTATCATAAGCCTTCAAATCCTCATAATCCCAGGCAAAAACATCCGAATATTCTTTGAACAACCCAATGTATTTGAGTTTTTTCTCTGGGGGTAAAGATTTAGAAAATTTGACCATTTTGGGTTTCTCTTCGGTTCCTATATTACAGTCTTCTACTTCTTGTCCACTGGCTTCAATTTTCGGTTTTTTGGCTACATCGTTGAAGTCAAATAAATCCTCTAAAGGAACTAAGCCCCTAGGCAGAACGTTACTTTTCAAATGAAAAATTTCGTTTTCCATTTCATCATCACCTAATTCTCCAGAATCTAAGTTGTTTACACTATCAATCTCAAAATCGGATCTATTTACATTTTCATCATCATTCTCTAAATCTATATGTGTACATTCAAAATAATTTTTACACTGCAGAAAGTCTTCTATCTGATCATCATTACCAAAAACTTGCCAATACCTGATGTTGTCGGGAACAGTTGGTCAGCACTTCACTTCTACCGTGTATGGGCGAGTTGAGCGAAAAGGGATTTTACAGGTGGTTGCTAACGTAGCCAAACCGTCGACCAAAATATTCTGTCCCCGAGGCATTACCTGCAAGTTGATTTCAGTAAAACATCTCAGGGCATCAAGAATAGCATTTCTATAAGCTCTAAGATGTGGCTGTTTCACAACATACTCACCTTTGATCTGCTTAATTATCAACTCAGAGTCACCTCTTACCATAATCTGTTTAGCACCAACCTTTTTCAAAAGTTTCAGGCCGAGCATCAAGGCTTCATACTCGGCGATATTGTTAGTGCACTGGAAATTCAATTTGTAAGAATGGTTTTATGAGTACCTGGATCTGTGATTGTGTAGCCAAACACCTGCCCCAGCTCCTTCTTTGCTCACTACTCCATCAAAATCCATGCTCCAGAAGTCTGCTGGTAATTCTTCAGTTATCACATTTTTCTTCCTTCCTACCTCTATGATTTCTTGACCTTTGTCCGGACCAGATGTATCTTCCCCCAGCTGAATATCTTGCTCTCCTATGTCACCATCGTTATATAGGATAAAAGAATCCAGGTTAGAATGTTCAGAGTAAAGAGGATAATTGTGCGGTTTTTCTTGGCTACTGACCATGTATTTCATCAAAGTTTCTCTGTATAGCCTTCTTTGTTGCCCAAAAACTGGGATATTGGCATAGGACATATCTAGCTATAGGGTACCTCTCAACTTAGCTCCCCAGGACTGGGACAACAACATTCCATACTTTGGGGGGATGTCTGCAACTACCACATCCATGACCATGCTCTTTACAGGAATCTGGACCAGGGTGATACACAGGTCCTTGATCAAACCAATGCATCTAACCTTATTGGAGTCAAATGAATGTAGATCTTTATAAGGTCTGGTGACCTCCAGTCCCAGTTTCTCCATCACTGCTTTCGGCATCAGATTATGGGAAGCACCTGAATCCAACATGGCATTATGTAGAATCAGGTCATGTATGTTTAGGCTAATGTAAAAAGGAGCGACCTCACCATTATCGTCTCGTCCATCTACTTCAGGTTCGAACAAAATTTCAGGTTGGTCATCTATAAGGTTCACAGTATCTGAATGATTTGCTGAACCAATGGTTAAGGCCTTCGTGCCTATGTCAGGTTCAATGGTCAGTGCTTTAATCACCTGTGAATGGTAAATGTCTTTGTTCATCAACTCAGAAAGTGGAATGGGGATTTTTACCTTGGCCAATTCCCCCTCTAGGCTGAAAAGTGTGGGAGTTCTGCCTTGGCTCATCAATTCTGGTTTGTCCACCACATTCTTCTGACCAGGAGTACTTGGTGGATCAACGGGTGAAACCTCAGTCTGTGACGACCTTTTTAAAATAGTGAGGTTTTTCTTTGCAGAAAATTCGGTAGTGCTCTTTTCAGGAATCTTCTCGGTAGATGGTTCAAAGGATTTTTTGGTTTTGACTACCTTCTTGGTTTCAGTTATCTTTTTTGGGGAGCCTCCCTCTGTCTTTTTACTCCGCAGATTATACTGTCGGTGTCCCTCCAAAATGGCATTTTCAAATGCCTGTTGTTCTGCATCTTCAGCTTCTTCACTTACCTTTGCTTGATTGAGAATAAAAAGCTCTTGCTCTTCCTGGGTTAGGAAAATAGCTTCGTTATCATGAATACCCATGAGGTTTATATGAGTATCCTCTAGTTCTTCAATCACCTCCTCTCCTTCGTTAGCATAATTTTCTTGCAAGGGAGGCCTGATCTGTTGATCTAGACCTCTCTGCTCTCGTTGATCCCTAGGATCTCTCTGTTTGATTTGGGGAGGGTTTCTTCTGAAGTTGGGATTCCAAATTTGAGGGGCTGGTGGGTTTTCTCTCGGTGGGTTTCTTTCTAATACCATGAGTCTTTCCATTGCTCTGGCCAAGGAATCCAGTTTGGAATCGGAGGTTGAGGTGGTAGGTTCCTCTTTAATTGCGACTCTCCTTTCTGACCTCTGTCGTGCTCTTTTTCCAACAAATTGGCCTCCACACTTATTGCGCTTTTATGCATGTCCTCTAGGGTGGTAGAATTTCTTTCTCTTAGTTGGTATGACATATCGGTGTTAAAACCATCAGGGAATTTTATCAATGCTAGACCCTATGGAGGTTTGATTTCGGTTGGTATTGCATTGTACAGGTTATTGAAACGGGTGCAGTAATCTTGTACCATCTCACCTTGATTTCTTCTTATATTCTCGTATTCTGATAATATTTGGAGAGGGTTTTTCTTCACCTCCTATCTGTCAAGGAAACTCCTTTGAAATGCAATAAGGTTAGGGACTGAGGCAGTAGGTAAATCTTTGTACCATTTCTTAAGGTCACTTGTCAAGCTTTGAGAAACAATCTCATTTGAACGTCAGCCTCATCAACTTCTTGCAGGTCAAAATAATCGTTCATTTTGTCAACATGTTGTTGGGTATTCAAAGGTCCTATTGCATCGAACTATGGGAGTCTAGTTTGGTAGTCTTGAGGCATAGCATGAAGAGGTGTGGCCAATACCAAGGGAGCGTATCTGGCTGCCATGATGAGTGGAGGAGGTGGGACAACCAACTGGACAATAGGCGAGGTAGTGACCGAAGGCGAGGACGAGGAGGGACTGACTGGCACCGAGGGAGTGGTTTGCTGGTTAGCAGTGGGAGATAGAACTTCAAGGGTTTGAGGTTGCAAGACGGTTGGGTCAAAAATGATTTTAGTGACAAAACTACCAGACTTGGACCTAGACAAGCTCTGGCCAGAAAAGGTGTCAGTGTCAGTGTTGTGAGAAAAGACAAACTCTCCTGATACAGAATGGGACTTATGAAAGGGATTCTGACTTATCGAACCTTCAGTGATGGTCTTTTTCCTGAGCAACTGCTCTGGATTGTCTTTTACTATTGTAGGTTTTGGATCTGGATGAGATCGAGTATGNTCAACCTCTGAACATTACTTCCTTCTCGGATTTGCAATATTTCAGGTACAAACTTTTCTTTTAGGGAAAAAGGACATAGGTTTTAACTTTTTCATTCTGTTCCCCAGTATGGTCGCCACTATGTTAACGCTTTGTAAATTTCCTAGAGGTTGATAAAAGAAGAAATATGCAAAGGTAACTTTATCCAACCACTTTTGAAGCTGGGATCTATCCCTTCCAACTTCAGAGAGGGATCTCTCTTTATGTTTTAGATATGTTTTGAATTTTAGATACTAGGCTAAGTAAACAAATCAGTTGGTTTTGTTGATGTCGTTTTGTTGACTTGGTTGAGACAGTCTAAACATCCATTGGGCTATGGGGTCTGTGTCTTAAAAATTGAAATCTAAACCAGAAAAGAAAAGAGAACCTTTCACAGGGAGAGATAATATAATCACTGGATTCTTCAAAAGCATATATTATGGACAGTAGAAAAGACGAGAAAGATAATTTCAGAAAAGAAGCAGTTAAGAATTTCTTTATTGAAATAACCAGAAGAAAAACACAAAAATCTTTTGAGTCAGAAACAGGGTATCTAAGATAAATCATGTGACATTCGTTACTTCTAAATATTAGATTTAGAAAACAGTTTGATAACAAAGAGAGAATAACATTCAACTTAGAAAGGAAGGAATCACCAGTTCTTACACGCAAGAATCCTGTAAAAGTGCCTCTTTTATTAATGGAAGATCTCTTCAAAAATATTACAGTCTGATAGCGTTAGGGTGTGAAGATGAACAACCATCAATACCTCGAAAGATGAAGTATTTATAACTCAAAATTACAAACAATCCTCTCATTAATGACCAGGACGTGCTAAATCTATTTTTAGCCTAACAAACTTAACAAATCTCAAAAATTTGGGAACTGCTAGATGATGTGGTGTAACTGCATGTTGATTTCTGGGTAGGCCGTTGGTGAGGTCTCTGCATGACCTCTTCTGACTGGACGAGATAGCTCATCGGCTACTCGATTAGATCACAGAGTTCCTCCCATCTAAGATGACTAGGCACGTTGACTTTGAGCGGACTTCGATACACTTCGTCCATTTTCATATACTTGGCAAATGTAGGCTTGGTGAGGAAAATATATCGAATCTCGTGTTGGATGTTGATGTCCCACTGAAGAGCGTATAGAAATGCCTTGCCAGTGATGCTCCCTTGAATTCCTGCAAACTTTGAGCTTTCCTTAGCCACATCGGCCAATCTCTTCTTGTAGTCTGGGAGGGTCATCAATTTATCATTGATTACTTTCAGACCAGGCATACCTTTCTTCTGTAGAGCCTCAATATTACTGAAGAATCTTTGTACCCCTTAGTCCATTGCCTGAACCTTTCCTTCCAGCTGAAGCATTAATCCTCTCTTGGTCAGAACTCTTTTGACCTCAAGGATGGTCTCTGTTCTGTCTTCAATTTTCAGCTCTTCCAGCTCTTCCCTGGTCTTAGAATTGAAGAACTTGATGATCTCGTTTTCCTGTGTTGGCATGTCTCCCAATTCTACTCTGATCTTCTCAATGGCTTGTTTTCTCCTATGGACCAATTCATTCTGCTCATACATGATCTGGATCATGGGCCATATCTCATTCATGGAATTAGTGATGTATGTCCATACAATCTCTTTAACCTCAGCCAAAGTCTTTCCCGCCACTGTTTGCTTCCTGAGCTGCTGAAGTTCCTATTTGAGCTGCTCTGTCTCCTACTTTTCCTTGGAGAGGATGGTCTGGAAGGAAGATTTGAGTTCCTGAAGGTTCTCAATCTCCTTTTTCAGCCTACTGATCTCTGTTTCCTGCAGATTCATCTTTTCCATTGACTT
The DNA here is from genome assembly GCA_010110895.2 of Picea sitchensis. Classification (NCBI taxonomy): domain Eukaryota; kingdom Viridiplantae; phylum Streptophyta; class Pinopsida; order Pinales; family Pinaceae; genus Picea; species Picea sitchensis. The sequence continues at coordinate 51,164 of SNQJ01S0110245.1, forward strand.
AGCCAGTTCGGCTGTCTTCTCTTGGGATGTCAATGGAGTCGCTGATGGGACTGTTGTCACCGATGCTGTGCTCACTCCTGAAATTGGAATAGAACTCAATGGAATGAATTCCATTGGCTTCAGTTGTTCTTTCTCTTTTAGCAGCTTCTCCATCTCAGCTTCCATCTCCTTAAGTTGTGCGTTCTGCTCCATGAGCATCTTGAGCATTTCATCCTTCTCGCCTTCTTTCTCTGCTATCTCGTTTGCCTATGAATCCTCTGTGGGCGGGAGCTTCAGTTGGTTCCTCAAGGATGCTATGTCAGCATTTTTCTTATTTATCATTTCCTCAGATGCTTTCACATTTGAAGGGTCATAGTCGATCTTAAGGACCAGCTCCTCCAAAGTCTTGATCCTATTGTCCTTTGCAAAGGACGATATATTCTCCAGCTTGTGTTGTGTTTGAACATTGTTCAGGGACACCTGCAATTTGGCCGCAGAAGTGGAAGTATGCGCTAATGTATAGAAAACCATTTCCCCTGTCTGCTTGTGCAGATCCATTTGATCAGTCGGATGCACGTCCTTCGTCTGGAATTCGAAGGTGGCCCATTTATAGTTTTTGATCACCTTGGGGTCTGGAACCTGTGCCTGGAGGAATGCCATATGCATTCTGCTTTTCTCGGTGTCAAATGATGAAAGCATCCTATGTTGCGCAGTCGATGTCTTCTTACAGAATTGGGTGCAAGTACTGCTAGTCAGGGTCTGGTTCCTTTTCTTTATCAGTTCATACTTTTCAAAAATGCCCAGCTTGGGCCCAGTCTTGCCTGGTTGAGTGCTCAATGGGGAGTTTGTGGATTTCTTCGGAAATGCTGGGGTAATGTCCTTATGGAGGCTTGAACCAAAGGGTGGAATTACAGACTTGGTCACTGTGGTAGACGAGGCTTCTTTTTTCCCGGTCGGGTCAGGGACTGCCGAAGTCTTAGGCCTCTTGGTATGCAGCTGGAACTCTTCGGATGATACCTCCGTGACAGGCGGAGATAAATCTTGTCTAGGTATTTTTTCCTTCCAGACCTGTGGCATTGCTATTTGAAATACCGTGGCCGGGGGATCCTTCTGTTCTACTTCAATCAATGTGTTAGGCTCCTAGGTTGTCTGATTTGCGAACTTCTCAATTTCAGGCCTAGACACATGAACATAAGGGATGTTTTTGTTCTTCACCCTCATCTCTGAGATGATCCCACATGGATCATAATGTCATGGGAAGCTCATGAAGAATTTCATTTCTCTCAAAATCCTGTCTGCTTCTTCCCCAATGCCATGATTGTTGCATATGAAAGAGCCAATCTGCCCCTTGATTCTAAGCTGCTTCTTTTTCTTCAATGATACAAAATGGATATCATCTGAATTTATAATCTGCCTTATATATTCAACCATGAAAATCCTGACAGGCAGATACTTGGGCAGCTTATACGGTGCCAACTCACACCCGTATACTCTGATCTCAGTATAATTTTGATACAAGTACCAATCCCTAGCCTTTGTGTTGTCAGAGAGATGCAGGATCCTCTGAACTTCATTGTTTATCCGAGGCTCAGGCCTGCCACCTACCATACTTACCACAGGGTGGTAGAATTGGTCGATGAACTCCTTGAAGATGAAATCAGTGGAGTTGTGCTTGAGCAAGGAGGTCCATGCAGTGACTTCCTGAGGTCTTCCATCTCCATCCATCTTCTGCATGGAAAAGCTAAATTTATCTACCTGGAAGAAGACGAATAAGTATGCTAGTACCGATGAGTATCTGAACATGCCTTTCGTGCCGAAATTCATGAACTATTTGTTAATATTGTCTGCCAAGAAGGTGCTGAAATCAAGCTGGGTGGTGGGCTTTTCATCGGTGGAGAAGATGGATAGAAAACCCATAATGGGTTCATCTACCCACTGATCAGAATAGTATCCTAATAAAGCACAAAGGGAGGCTATGACCTGGTTTCCTTTAGTTGAGAACATGGAAGATAGGTAAGGAGGGTTTGTGGAGGGAAATTGAGAAGATGGGGGAAGGAAAAGCTTGAATATTTGAGCTCTTTGGGGAAATGTCATTTTCTGGTACAATTCAGTAAGAATTTCCAGGTCGAAAGGTGACGTAGAGTCGGCTCGGGGAATTTGCATCATCTGGTCTATGGATTCGGGAATGATGAGGAATAGGATCTCTCTAGACAAGGAGACATGACTCTTTTCTTGAGGATATAATGGGCTTGACACTTGAGAGAAAACTCGGGAAAATGGTGGATCTGAGGGAAAAGGTATAGGGGTAAATTGGACTCCCAGAGTCCAATTTCATCACTCTGGTCCAGGAAAACTTCCCTGAGCCAGGCCTGGAGGTCTGAGAAATCAAAATCGCATTTTGTATCTGCAATTAACCGATCTTTGTCGACCAGTGGGATCCTGTCCAGGTCAAGAGGGGGCGGGATAAATGGATTCTCCTCTCCTTCCGCTTGTTTGAACTTTGGCGCCATTTCTGCAACAGTACCTACAATAAACACAACATTAGTGGGGGGTGACTGACTGTGGATGAGGGCGACAGAATGTAACAAAGGAGTAAGCAGTGAATTTCTCTGGTGTGATGGGTGAATAGAAAAAATAAGGGGAATAATGGTAGTTTTAATTAAACTGGGGTCGGTTGGGCAGGGGAGACAGGTCAGTTGGATAATGGATAGGTTATTCAATAATAAATGGCCAACAGATCACTTTGAGGGTGAGATGGCGGGTGACTGTGACTGAGGGATATGGACGGGTGATGTGGCGGCTATCGATTGGAGGTAAAAGTCACAGTAAGGGGCTTTCCACGAGCAAATGGGGGTAGGGACTGACAGTAGTTATGGGATGTGACTAACTCGGGAAAAATGTAAGGTGATGTCCAGAGGTGACGATGGTAAGTCAGA
>SNQJ01S0110245.1:54088-67761 GCA_010110895.2 Picea sitchensis
AAAGGTATGGACCAAGTTACTATTATTGCATGGGGCTTTTATTGAATTCTTTTATGCCCTCTTTTATTTTCTTTTTCTTTTTTCTTTTTTCTTTTTCTTTTTTCTTTTTATTTGTAGAATGAAAAATCATTTGTCAACAAAAATACTAGAGACGGATAATATCCCAGTCACTAGTTGATCCTATAACTTATAGGGTGATAACACCCAAGATTTGATAGGTGGTGGTGAAGTCAGGGTCACACTGATAAAGTTGGGGCCACTCAGATGCCTCATGCCCACAGGAATGGAGCACTATGGTGAGTGAAACAAAAGGAGGGAAACTGAGGCAATCAATGACAAGATTTGTGATCCATGTTTTATACTTGATGTTGAGATGGAAGTATTGTAGGTATGTGGACCACTTTTGATGATGGTTGTTCTGAAACTTCCCTGTGTCTGTATGAACTGTAGAGTCTTGTGATCAGTGTGGATGGTTGTCTCCTTTTCCAGAATGTAATGTTTCCACTAACGGTAGGATTTCACAATGGAATACATTTGTTTGTCATAGGTGGGGTATTTCCAGACAATATTTGAGAGTGTCTCACTATGGTATGCTACTGGATGACCATGCTGAGTGAGAACTGCATCAACAACATAGTCACATGCATCAATATCAATCTCGAACGGTTGTTGCAGATCAGGTAAGCAAAGTACTAAAAATGAGCACAAGCCATTCTTCAGATCATCAATGCTCATTTTTGTGCCTAGCCCCATTAGAAATTTTTCTTACCACCTCCCTTGGTTACTTGGCTGAGGTCCCATGAAATATGGGAGAATCCCAACACGAACCTTTGGTAGAAGTTGGCAAGTCCCAAGAAGCTCTGAAGATTGGTTAGTGTGGTCGGGGTTGGACAGTCACGAATGACTTGGATCTTAGCTGGATCCACTTGTACCCCATGCTAATCAACAATGTAGCCCATGTATTGGACCCTTTTCATTCCAAAGGAGCATTTTTCCAAGTTGGCATATATCTTTTGTTGTCGCAGAGTGCCCAAAACCTATTGAATATGGTGCATGTGCTCCTCCCAAGTTTTGCTAAATATGAGGATGTCATCGAGATATACCACCAAAAAAGAGTTGGTGAAGGGTCTCAATACATTATCCATCCATCTCATGAAATTTTTTGGTCCATTTGTTAATCCAAAGGGAATGACCATCCATTCGAAGAGATCTTCTTTAGATTTGAAAGTTGTCTTCCATACATCAGTTGGTTTGATGGGAACCGGGTGGTAGCTAGACTTTAGGTCAATCTTGCTGAATAAATTTTCCCCCTTGAGTTGGTCAAGAAGGTCATCAATTCAGGGAATTGGGTACCAGTTCCTTACTATGATTTTGTTTAGTGCTCCGTAATCAATACAGAGCCTCCAAGTCCTGTCTTTCTTATGCACCATCATAATCGGGCTTCTGCAAGGGGAGGAGTTGGGTCAGATGTGCCCATTTTGAAGTATCTCTTGGATTTGGCACTTGATTTCATCATTTTCCATCATCAAATGATGATAGACTGGTCCATTAGGAATTGGGGCACCGAGGGTTAGATCAATTATATGCTTGACTTGGCAGTGCATTGGTACCTTGGTGGGTGAGGAGAAGATGTCTCTGTACTCTTCAACAATCCTGTCCACTTGCTTCTGCTACAAAGAGAGGCTTTGTGTGGAGGTCATGGATGTGGTAGCGATCTTCTGCTTACTGTGAGAATAGATCACAAAGAAGAAGAACTTCCCAAACTATGAAAGGACCTTACTGCATTGCTTAGTAGAGATTAAAGAAATAGCGGTAGGTGGCGCTACCTTTGGTATCCTGTACAATTGTATACCCAAAGTAATAATAACACTATGGGGTCTAGACTCATACACAACATGTCTCTTCCAAAAATATGGTTGGACTAAAAGAATATCACAAAATTCAAGGGTAGAAATATCACACAATACCTCGTCTTTGAAGGGCTTGATGTTGTAGGGAAGATGACACTATTGGCTGACGCAAAGATCTTGTCCTTGGCGAAGTCAGCCAATGGTGTAGGGTTGCGGGTGCAATGTTATCGAAAATTCCAGTTTCTTAATGACCTCTGCTAAAATCAAGTTCTTTTGACTGCTACTATCAATAATGAAATGCAACAGAGTTCCCTTTACCCACATCTTTGAGTGAAAGAGGCGTTCCCCTTCTTCTGGTTCTTCTAGTTCGTTTGGTTGGAATTTGGTGGTAGCGATAGTGACACTGGGTTCGGCATCGATGATCCACTTCCCACTTTTTGGATTTGATTCGGAGTCAGAATATGCCTCTGAATCGAAAGCTTTAAGCTCAGCCACCAGTGAGTTCTTGGAGCGACATTCTTTGGTGTAGTGCCAAGGTATTTTATGGTATTCACACCATTTTCTCATGTCCTTATTCATCTTCTCATTACCCTTCTTGGGTTACGACTTGGACTAGTTTTCCTAAGGGCATCCATCTTTGCTTGGTCCCTCATTTTGTGGGTTGGGGCTGCCTTTTCCCTACTTCGGATTTAAGGAGTTTGCATATCCAAACTCTCGCCTCTTCTACTTAAATTTCTACTAGATATTGACAACATATCTATAAGCCGCACCTATTGATGAGATGTCCATAAACTCCATTTCTATTTGAATGTATGTATGCAGAAAGCCACGGTATTTGAGTAGTAGGTGTTTTTCAGAGTCTTTGATAGCCAATTTTATGCGGAGGGTATGGAAATTATTGGTGAAATCTGGTATTGTCTCATCCCTTTCCTAATGCAACATGGTCCATCTTATGTATTGGTCCTTGTAGCTTCCAAAATGGTAGTATTGTTCTTTAATGGAAATCCTAAAGGAATCCTATGTAGGGGAGACCAAAAATATTGTAGATTCCTCTATGGCCCTTTTCTCAGAGTAAGTATACCACCAGTCCTTAACATGGGGGATGACCTTGAGGAGTGAAAAAGTAATATTTTCCTTGTCTGAAAATTTATGGTCCAAAAAATACCCTTCAAGCAGATTCAACCATTTATCTAGAGCTTCCACATCTATCAGTCCTTCAAATAATGGAATATCAAAACTTACTTGTACCTTGAAGGGGGTTGCATGGTCGCTTGATGAATATGTGTCTCCTCTGGGAAGAAGTTGAAGGATCTATATAAAGTTGTCCATCATTTCGTTCCTTTATCGTGTAAGGGCTTCCTCGAGCAACATTTTAAAAGGATCTCCTACTCCATCATCTTTATTATCATCCCCCATGGGTTTTTTTCAAGCTCTACATGGCCTATATTGCAAAGGATCGACTGGTTCAATTCCCAACTTCTTGTACCCAGATCTTGTCAGGGACATGCATGAAGAAAAATAAATGAAGAGAAGACCACTCTGATACCACTGATCCAATTTTATGAGTGGAACAAAAGGAATAATAGATGGAATACAATAACAAAGATATATGGAGAACAACAACATAGATCCAGTGAAAATTAACTTCTATTGAATAAATAAAATAGGTTGAAACTGTAAAACTACAGAACTGGAAACAACTTGCTCGAATGGTGGTAGCTATCTCTGAGAAGAGATTTGGCTTGCTACACGCATATGTCTGAGCAGAATTATTACAATGAGGCTCTAGAGGGATTTTAAACATTACTCATTAATTACAAAACCCTATACATCCAAAAACGTAACCCTAGGAGATGAAATGACAAAAGTTATGTGGGCCCCGATGGGTAAGTTGGTACCTCAACTTCCCGGGGTCGTAACTTTTTCATACAACCTCTGTTTTAGGCGTGTGATAGTCCGTTGGAAAGGTATTTTTGAGAAGTACACATTATGCTATAAAAATCTAAATTCATATGTAATTTTACTGTGGCACACCAAACAAACATTGTTTAGGGACCCAAAACAACTCTGGAAGTATAGAAAGATGTGCTGACATGAAAAATTCAAAAATAAGCCAATTGGATTAGGTGGACAGCCACCAATATCCACATGGAAACTATGTATGGATTTATGCATACCTGGAAGAGTAGAACCCATAATTACAAAGGATTACAGAAGAACATTTTGATGTGAAAACTATCAAGAGGATCCAGTTGGAATAGGTCCATGGCCATCAATATCCACCTAGATCAAGTATATGGTCGGTGGTCCATAGTGAAATCCCTTGGGTAAAATATGTCTCAGACCTCCATTTTATCCTTAGACGTTAGACCAAAAGTATGAAGCATTTTGATCGTTGATCGGAGTACATATAGGATGTGATATCGGTTGTTGATCGACATGGAATCCCTTAGATGTGAATGAGAGAATGGATGACATCATGCTAACGTTATGTTGATGTCACGAGCCTACATGTATGAGGAATCCACGTGGAGGCCTGTATTTGGTTGAGGTATTAAGGAGTGGTTTGATGTCAAGTTTAAGGATTGGAAAGGTGAGGTGAATGGATCCACGAGTCCGCCAACCCACGAACTTGACAAACTCACAAAATAATCTAAGTGTTGATACTTCTCGGGCGGACTTATGGAGAAGAGGTAAAAAATTGTACATCCACAAGTCCACGAGTCCATGTAGATGGAAAAGCGGCTAAGTGTTGAGACTCTTTGAACATACTTATGAGGGGAATAATTATGCATTCGTGAGTCCGCATTGATGGAATATAATCTAAGTGTTGAGACTTTTGGGGCATACTTATGAAAGGAAGAAGTATACCTTCGTGAGTTTGACAGTCTATGAACCCATGTAGATGGAAGAATGACTAAGTGTTGAATATTTCAGGTGTACTTATGAAGAGAAGGTACATAATTGTATGTCCATGAGTCTGCATAGGTGGAACAAAATGGTTAAGTGTTGATACTTCTAGGATGGCATATGAAAGGATTTGCATAGAGTTATGCGTCCACGAGTCCGCGAAGATGAAAAATGGCTAAGTAACAAGACTTCTTAGGAGGACTGATGAAAGGGAGCTACAAAATTATGATTCCACGAGTCCACCACCCGCGAGAGGGAATTAGAAGAAGGTTTGAGCGATGATGTATGTAATCCTGTGTGGATTTAAGTTCCACCATCAAAGGCTAGGCTAGTGCCATGATAGGATGAGGGTTTCGCCACATCAGTTGGAACAGTCAATGACACGTCACGTGGATTCCATGTGGAAATAAGAGATATGTTGCCTATGTAAACCCAAGAACTTCAGAAGGTCATACATTTCATTCTATAGCTCAATATTTAGTGGATTTATCATTGTTGCAAAGCTCTTGTCGAGCAAAATAGGATGGAGCTGTGATAGAGAATATTTAAGGTGGATAGAAGAAGTAAAAATTTAATACTCCATCCCTAAAAAGGGTAGTTAAGGGTTGGGTATGTTACAATATGCTCCAAGATTACTCCCCTTTGGAATGGATAAGGAACTCTTATTTATACATAAAATTGATTTGAAACTAAGATAAGCACTAATTAATTCAGATCCAAAAATCTCTCATGTGGTTATAACATTTTTCTAAAGAATAGCAAATCAAAGATATCTCCAAAATCTATAAGATATTTGATAACAAATATTATCCAAGTCTTCAAGAGTATTCTTTATCCAAGATGTTTGAGTGATCATCCTATATCCTCATCAAATATTCAATGGTTGAAGAAGAAATTCGAATTTGGAGCTAGGTGGTAAACATATGCATTGTTACAAACTCCAAATGTACCTGTAATTATCACCAAACTCACCCAACTTTCAAATATAAGTGAAAGTGTGCTATTTTTCCAAGATTTAATCATAAATTCACTTCAAACACTTAAATAAATGCATTGGAATATATCTTGAACCTAATCCCACATAAATTATGAAAATGGAATTAATATAAGGTTACAGGAAGTAGAAAAGGATTAAAAGTCAAGCGAAATGTTCTAAAAAGATGATAAAAATGATGGTAATTTGATGACTCAACAATCTTATCTCCCTTCTAGAACAAATACTTCTGGTTACTTCATCAAAAAAATTATTTAATCTAACTACAAATAAATGTGGTCTTCATGTCCATCTTCTACACTTCCAAATCATAAACACCTCCTAATTCCAGCAACAACCTAATAAAGGTCATCTTGGCCATTGGAGAGAAGGTATCTTCATAATAAACATCCTCCACTTGTGAATATCCCTTTTCTACCAAACAAATCATATACCACTCCACATAACCATCTGCATTATACTTCTTCTTGAACATCAATTTGCATCCAATTGCCTTCCTTCCTTCATACAAATCTTGTAAATGTTCGACAAAACAGGGTATTCCAATAGAGGATGAAGTACACCTTCAATAACCACTCACACAACCATATGAAATATCAAAACAATAATGTTTTTACGTGGTTAAAACCCTTAAAAATGGAAATAATCCACGACCCCAACCAATGTGGCCACTTGAGGAAATATATTAATGCAAAAGAAAAATATTTTACAAGAGAGTTTCTCACAATCGATCATCGGCAAATGACCCTCCATGCTCTTTAAATAGAGATCATGGACCAATCGGGTCTTAAGACATGGATCAATGTAGTTGTTAATATCGATGGGAATATGAGACATTGGATAACTCTATGTCTAGAATATATCATGACCGTCGAATTACATAACTACAAATGCATACTAAAGAAACAAACTTTTACCTTAAGACACATTAGACCAAGTTGATCTTAACTAATTCCTAAGTGTTTAAATATCCTAACATCCCCCCTTAAGAAAAACCAAGGAGAGGATTGAAGGATTTTAAAAGATGACACAATAGGAGAAAGAAGGAGGCATTAGATCCTACTCTCCATTAATGAAAACTTCCTAAACTCCTAACATAGATCGAAGTTTCGAAAAATTCACATTTGTAAGAGATTTTGTGAAAATGTTTGCAACTTGATCTTTAGTAAGGAAAAATAACACTTGAATAACTTGATCATGAATGCGATTTTTTATGAAGTGCATGTGTAGCTCAATGTGTTTTCTATGCTAATTTTGAAATGGATCTTTGGCAAGCTTGACTGAACTTTGATTGTCGCACCAGAGGGCGGTCAAATGTTGCTGCTAGAATCTAAACTCTAAAAGGATCTATTGAAGCCACATGGATTATTGACTTGCATTAATTGTTTATTAGTACTCTACTTCCACTGAAGAAATATCAATATCCTATTATTTCTTACAATTCCAAGTGATAGGTCCAAAACCAAGGATGAAAACATAACCGATAGTATACTTTCAATCATTGGGGTCACCGATCCTTCCAAATTAGCGAAACCAACCAACAAATGAGTTCCCATGAACTGTAATGTATCCCATACTGAACTATACCCCAGACACACTGAAGTGTCTATTTGGTTGCTTCCCAATGGCTTTCATGGGGTGTTTTCATATACTGGCCAACAAGACCAACATCAAAGGAAATATCAGGGTGAGTATGAGTCAAATATAAGAGGCTTCCAACTAACTCAGGGTACAAAGTGATCTGTATTTATGAGCGGAATGAAATGAAAACAAAGATTTATAATATTAACACAAAGACACAGTGAAGAATAACAGTGATACCGTAAAACTTGACTACTATTAAATAAGAAATATGTTGAAAATTGTAAAATACAGACTAAAAACAAGCTTGCTAAAATGGTGGTAACTTATCTCTGAGAAGAGATGTGACGGCTATGCTCATTCACAAGAAGATGAGTACAATGAGACTCTATAGGAATTTTTTACAATAAACATGAATTCCAAAACCATATACATCCAAAAACCTAACCCTAGGAGATGAAGCGCCAAAAGTCATGTGGGCCCTATTGGGGTAAGTTAGTACATCAACTTCCTAGGGTCGTAACTTTTGCATACGATCTCAGTTTAGGGAACATGATAGTTTGTTGGAAAGGTATTGATGAGGAGATTCATTTAGTGGTCTCAATATAATCCTTTACTTATCATTGAGGTTCTTGATCATGAAAAAACGTCATTTCGGCCTTCAAAATGGTCCCGGAAGTTTGGGACCCAAAAAACTGCTAAAAATAGTAAGTCGCCAAAAACATGTTTTGAGCAAGTTGGAATAGGTGCATGGCCACTGAGATCCTCCTAGATCAATACTCCCTCCTTAGGATGAAATGGTCTCCATTGCATTGAGTTCCCCCATCAGATGAGGAAATTTCTGTTGAATTTTGCCCCGGGTGAGCCACTTGCCTTGTTGGAAGAGATACCCTTCTTTGACAACCTGATAAAGATGGATCCTCTGGTGACGAGTTCCCTTGACCTTTGTGTCCATGATCTAATCAGTGGATGCATGTTCCATGATGTTAAGGTTGATCTATGTTGCTGTCAATTGTTCTGCTATCTCTGAGGTGTCCAATAATGGTGGAAAATAAGGTCGAACGAGGTCCACATTGAACACCGGGTGCAAGCCAAGGAATGGGGGAAGGTTGAGATCAAAATCATTGTGACACAAATCCTTGGTGATGGTGTAAGTTCCATAACGGAGTGGACGAAGCTTCCTATGAGACCTTGTAAGGCATTCTTTCTGCAAGTGCAACCAAACTTTGTCTCCCACCTAAAACTTGTGTGGCACCCGATGTTGATCATGGCGTTGCTTGTACTTTCAATTGGACTTTTGTAAAATATCCTGAACCTATTGGTGAATGTGATGGATCTACTCAATGAAATGGGTGGATTTTTCAGCTTCAGTTGGAGCATGTGATGAATCTTCTTGGGTGGCCACAAGGAGTAGTGCAACATCCATGGGACCCAATGGTTGAAATCCCAACCCCACCTGAAAGGGGTTGTGGTTGGTTGAGCTATGTATGGATCTATTGTAATTGTGTTGAAAATAGGGAAGACTCTCATCCCAGGTGTGGGGGTTCTTGGAATTGTACATGTGCAGTATTTGGACGATCATCTAGTTGACGACCTCATTTTCGCCATCCATCTAGGGTTGGAACGTAGTGGATTTGGTGAGCTTGGTGTCCAGCAGTGACCAGAGGCTCGAACAGAATGTGTTGAGGAACTGGTTGTCCCAATTTATGATAATGGTTTTTGGGATCCCAAAGTATACTAATACTTGTTCAAAGAAGATATTGGAAGTGGCCTCCGGTGTCACTCTCTTCTTGAACGTAGCCAGAATTGCCATCTTGGAAAAGCAATCAACAACCACAAAAACACAGTCATTTCTCCACTTGGTGGATGGAAGGACTGACATGTAGTCCATTGAGATGGATTCTGAGGGCCTGTCAAGAGAAGGGAGATGATTATATAGGCTTTGTTTCTTATTGGTCGGTTTGGAAATAGGGCAGGAAGTGCAGGACCAGATATACTTGTTGACATCTTGTCGAAGTTTCTGCCAGCAGAAATGTCGTTGCGACACTTCCAATGTCTTTTCCATGCCAAAGTGTCATGCCACCTGAATATAGTAGTATTCCCAAATCATTTTTGCTCACTCGCTTGATAGAACACAGAGATGGCCCATATGGCATAACAACCCATCCTGAAAATGGAAATTAGTGAAAATTGTGTTTGTGCCCAACATTTGGTAGGTGTTGGCGAAGTCAAGATCTATCTCATAGAGGTGGGGCCATCTGGAGGTATCATGGTCATAAGATTCTAGCATTATGGTGAGTGTCGTGATTAGAGGTCAGCTGAGGAAATCAGGTACTCGATTGGTACTTCATGTTTTATACTTGATGTTGAGGTGGAACTACTGCAAATATGTGGACCACTTCTGATGGCGGTCAATCTGCAATTTTCCTTATGTCTGCATGAACTGCAGTGGCTTATGATCATTGTGGATGAATGTCTCCTTCCCGAGACTATAATTCCTCCACTAGTGACAGTCTTACACAATGGAGTACATTTCTTTGTCATAAGTAGGGTACTTATGGACGACATCTGATAGTGTCTCACTATGATAGGACACGGGGTGGTCATGCTAAGTGAGGACTATGCCCAAAACATAGACTGAAGCATCTATCTCAATCAAAGGGTTGTTGCAGGTCAGGTAATGAAATAACTGGGGATGAGAACAAGCATTTCTTCAGATCATCAAACACTTTATGTTGGAACATGCCCCACACAATTGTTTCCTTACCACCACCTTTGGTTATTTGGCTGAGGGCCCATGCAATATGGGAGAATCCCAACATGAACCTGTGATAGAAATTGGAAAGGCCTAAGAAGCTCCAAATCTCAGTGAGCATGGTTGGAGCTGGATAGTCATGAATGACTTGGATCTTGGTTGGATCAACATGCACACCATGTGCATCAACAATGTAGACTAGTTACTGGACCCTGTCCATGTCGGAGGAGCATTTTTCTAAGTTGGCATATAGCTTGTGTTGTTGCAGAGTGTGTATAACCTGTTGAATATGTTGCAAGTGTTATTCCTAAGTCTTGTTGTATATGAGGATTTCATCTAGATACACCACCAAAAAATAATTATTTAAATGACACAATATATCATCCATCATCCTCATGAAAGTTGTTGGGGAATTTGTTAAACCAAAGGGCATGACCAACCATTCAAAAATACCTTCTTTTGACATGAAATCATTTTTGCATACATTTGTTTGCTCTATTGGGACTTGATGGTAGCCAGACTTCAGATCAATCTTACTGAAGTATTTTCCCCCATTGATATGATCAAGGAGATCATCCATTTGAGGAATCTGGTATTGGTTCATGACTATGATTTTATTTAGGGACCGGTAATTAATGCAGAGTCACCAGGTCTCGTCTTTCTTCTACACCAACATGATTGGGCTTCCATAAGGTGTTGAGATGGGTCAGATGTGTCCCTTTTGGAGCAGTTCTTGGATTTGACACTTGATCTCCTCATTTTCTAGCAAAGAGAAGAGATAGAATAGACCATTGGGTAGTGGTGCACCGAGGGTCATATCGTTGGGATGCTTGACCTGACAGTGTAGAGGTACCCTAGAAGGTGATGAGAATATGTCTTTGTATTCTTACACAACCTTATCCAGTTGATTCTGCTATGTGGAGAGGTCGGCCATAGAGGCCATGGATGTGGTTGTAACCTTTTTCTCACTCTGAGAGTGAATCACAAAGAAAAAAAACTTCCTGGTCTGAGAAATGACTTTCCTTCATTGCTTGGAAGAGATCAAGGAAATAACACTAGGTGGGACTACCTCAGGTATCCTGTACAATTTCCTATTCAAAGTAATAATAACACTGTGATGCCTAGACTCATATACAACATGACATTTCCATAAATAAGGTTAGACCAAAAGAAATTAACAAAATTCAAGGGGATCAACATCACACAATACCTCATCTTTGAATGACTTGATGTCATATGACATGCAACATTGTTGGTTAATGCAAAGATCGCTTCCTTGATGGAGCCATCCGATGGTGTAAGGTTGTGGGTGTGATGTTGTCAGAATGGCTAGTTGCTTGATGACCTCTACTAAGATGAGTTTCTTATGGCTACCACTAACAATGATGAAGTGCAGCAGAGTGACTTTCACCAACATCTGTGAATGAAAGAGATGATCACCTTCCACTAGCTCATCAGGTTCACCGGGATGGATCTTGGTAGTAGCAACGATGGCACAAGTTTCACGTCAATGATCCATCTCCCCTTTTCTGGTCCTGACTCAGATTCATAACCCACATCTAATTCAGAGGATTTCACCTCAACCACCAATGACTTCTTTGAGAAGAAATCAACAGTTTTATGTTAGGGGCTCTTATGGAAGTTGCACAACTTCCCAGTATCTTTCTTCATCTTCCCATTGTCCTCTTTTGCTTATGGCTTGGACTGGTTGTCCTGAGTTTTCCCATCTTTTCTCTCTCTTTTTTTCTATGGGTTGGGTCTTCCCTTTCCCTGCTTCTACTGTGAGGGCTTCCCAGACCCAAATTGTTGTGTATTTTGTTTAATCTTCTACTCAATTTTGATGGCATGTCAATAGGCCACACCCAAGGTGGAGATGTCCAAAATCTCCATTTCTGTCTAGATGTATCTATGAATACTGTCACAGTACTTGAGAACTAGATGTCTCTCAGAATATTTGATACCCATCTTGGTGCGCAAGGTATGGAAGACATTGGTGAAATATGGCACTGTTTGGTCTCTTTCCTGCCGCAGTGTGGTCCATCTTGTATACAAGTCGTCATAACTTCCAATGGGGTAGTATTTTTCCTTAATAAAATCCCTAAAGGAACCCCAAGTGGTGCAACTACAAATAATGTGGATCCATTTATTTCCTTTTTCTCACAGAAATTCTCCCACCATTCTTTGACATGGGGGATGACCTTAAGGAGCACAAATGTAATTTTTTCTCTATTGGAAAGGTTGTGGATAGAAAAATACTCTTCTAGAAGGTTTAACCATTTATCTATGGAATACACATATATTTGACCTTCAAATATAGGAATATCAAAATTGATCTATACCTCGAAGGGGGAAACACCTCCACTTAAGGAGGATGTGTTGCTTGTTGGAAGCCATCGAAGGATTTGTGCAAATTTTTCCATCATCTAGTTCCTCTGTCACTCAAGGGATTCCTCGAGAAACATTTTGAAAGGATCTCATGCCCCGTTGTCTTTATTTTCACCTGTCATGGAAAGTTTCCTGGGTGTGCAAGAGAATATTTCCTCAAGAGAAACAAGGTCGAGACCCAACTCTCTATACCCTGACCGCATCGGGGACATGCACTAAAAATGAAAAAAGAGAAGATCGCTTTGATACCTCCGATCTGATTTATGAGAGGAATGACATGAAAACACAGATGTATAATATTAACATGGAGACATGGTGAAAAATAACAGAGATACAATAAAACTTAACTTCTATTAAATAAGAAATATTTTGAAAACTGTAAAATGCAAACTACAAGCAAACTTGCTATAATGGTGGTAACTTATCACTGAGAAGAGATGTGACGGCTATGCTCATTCGCAATAATATGAGTAAAATTAGGCTTTGAAGGAATTTTTTACAATAAACATGAATTCCAAAACCCTAGACATCCAAAAACCTAACCCTAGGAGATGAAGTGCCAAAAGTCATGTGGGCCCCATTGGGGTAAGTTAGTACATCAACTTCTCGGGGTTGTAACTTTTGCATACAATATTTTTTTAGGGTGCACGATAGGTTGTTGGAAAGTTCTTGACAAGGAGCTTCATTTAAGGGGATCAAATAGAGCCATTTCCATCATTGAGGTGCCCAATCATGAAAAATATATCGTTTGGGCCCTCAAAATGGCCCCAGAAGATTGGGACCTGAAAAACTACTAAAAATAGTAAGTTGCCAAAAACATTGTTTTGAGCCAGTTGGAATAGGTGGGTGGCCACCGAGATCCTCCTAGATAAAAAATTGGCATAGAATTTGGGAGTATTACAAGTGGTATCGAGTTTGACTCTAGACGAGAAGGGAGAGGGGGTTGGTTTAGAATATTCCATGTGAAATTTGCAAAGAAGGTCACAAACTGTAGTGTACCCCTTTTCACTACCGAGGCTTTCAAACCTCTCGCTAACCAATATGTACATGGACTTTTACATAAAACATACAGAATTGTATAATCACATGCATAATAGCAAAGAGATACATTTTAACTCTCAGAATAAACATATAGTTACTGTTATAATTAGGCAATCCATAGCTTTCAACAACAATTCATTTACACAGCAGAAAACAT
>SNQJ01S0110246.1:0-24117 GCA_010110895.2 Picea sitchensis
GCATACAATTCACATTGGGTTAATCAAAAACCAAACTGTTACGACTACGGTCAAAACGAAAAATGTATAACAGTATCCACAATTTTTGCCAATGTTTTTGGTCGCTGAGTGTCATACAGTTAACCGATAGGACCAAATAGCAATCACAACCATCACTGACTCATTATAGTCATAGCAATAGATTGATATCATTCAATCCTGTGTAAAAATAGGTAACTGTTTCAGTTGTAAAATGAAATCATACTTAATGAGTATAGACCCAATGAATCTCGTTATCGATCATCACTCAATCAACATACAAGAGCATGATTGAATCAATAGAATTCATAACATAAACTGGGTGAATAATCAAAACGAATGTGGCTGAGTTTAATTATAGAAACAAATCGTGAGACTGGATACAGTTAATTTCATTCCTCAAATCGAATTCAAACCATATATTTGTTGTAATCTGATAACATGATCAAACAAAGAAATCCGAATCGATTTGGTTGGGTATAACAGCTACAATTCATATCTATTCGCAATTCGGTCATGTAATAACAGGATGGTATTCGAATTGGTCAAAAATAGAGGATATACAATCACAACAATTAACCATAATTGCTAACCGTATCACAAAGAATATAACCAATTCGAAATGAGATATTGACTGTTCTTAAAATTGGAATACCAAAACATCCTGTGTTTAGAAAACATTAACAATTGAGATTATCAACAGAGCATTCGATTGAAGCCAGTTTAAAACAAATCAAATCTACCTCGAGATCACTCGAATCAAAACCAAAACCAATGAAAATTGATTTATCAAAACTTAATTATATACAATAGTGCATGCTTGTGTGACAGAGAAAATCATGATGTAAACAGGGTTTATGATCATGTCATATAAATAGGTGAAAGTCATACCAGTGAGGTTGATCTAGCTACGCCAATTTTGAATTGACGAATGTTGTTGCCAACTCCACCTTCTTAAACAAAATCGAACCTGTCATTTGTTGCTTCTTATCAGTGGATGGCATCTTACCCTTTTGATTAGAGAGCTTTGCAACCTGATCTTCCAGATCGTGAATTCTGGATTGCAGCATTGGAACATCGAGGTAATACCTTTCTAACCATACGCCACACTAATCACACGGTGGAGCTACTAGTTGAGATAGAACAGGAGGGGGTTTCAACGAGTCACCAGGGGTTTCACAGGGCATTTTGATGCCAGGATAACTTGGATCATATCATAAACAAGGTGGTAGGTTCTTGACAAAATCATATGCTATTTTATCACACAGACCTTCAGAATAGGGATACTCGCTTGCTAGGAAACGTTCAATTTCCGAGTCAGAATCTTCACTAAGCACAATAGGGTCAGGGTTGACAGGTGCTTTTGGTTTGTTTCTTTCCATGCGAGAGATTAATCGAGCATTCTTCTTACCTTTATAATTGGCAATGGGTTTGGTCTTGGGATTTTTAGCCACGAGTTTAGCATTCTCCACATCCTTGGTGACATAATTGGGTAGGTCAATAGGTGGCTCGGGTAGAGGTTTGGGTAGCAGGGCACTGTAAGGGACAGGGGGTACTAAATTGCACTCTCTCACCACTGGTTTGTCAACCTGTGGTGGGCTTGACTCATCAAAATTATTGCGTTTAAGAAAATCATTCCAACAATCCCGACGTAACCCCAAATGACAAACCAAAAGCATTTTGATTAACCCAAAATGAAATAGGTTGTTCTCGGCCTGGTTTCGTTTGTACCTTTTGGACATTTTAAACAGACTCCTATGAAAGTATTAAGGCATATTAAGTTCATAGCCTATGAAAACCATAATTAGCCGAAGGTGATACAGGAAAACGAAACCATACCGGCCCTCGCATGTGATGAATTGCTTGGTTATCATCATCAAGTCCTGCCATCGTTGCTTTAGCATGTTTGCGGGAAAACCTTTGTCACAGGAGCTCACTCTTCATGACTGAAAGAGTAATGTCCACGGGACATCTTCCACTTTACAATTTTTCGACCATCTTTGTCCGACAGCAGGCAGACCGGTGGCTGGACTGAGAAATTTCTCATCAATTTCCAATTGCACATCCCCAACTTTGGCTCGGCAGCCATCGAAGGTTAATGCAAATTGCCAAGCCACGCTAGGGTTATAACCATCAAACTTTCATATGAATGAGAGCCATCTGAATTCCTCAAGTTCACTGTAAGCACCATAAAACATTAACAATGCCTGGCAGCCATTGGGTTCAGCCCTCATGACTGGAGACATGGTTCAGGCTCATTGTAGGGTTTGGATTGAACACAATCAACACACAGGAGCGAGGTCATTTGGGATTAATAGCTACAAGCGCTCAAAGGGGAATGCATCAATATGCGCATGCGAAGGTGGTTGGTTAGTTCACCACCATGAAAAACATTAATGGCACAGTACCATCCCTATTCAATCAATCATAACCAACATTAACATTATTCGGCCAACCCAAGGTTTAAATGGTGGACAATTATATCAATGTGCCAATGTATAGTTTGAAACCACGATCGTTTGACGTAAAATCAAAACCCATAGTTTAAATACGCGCCTGTAATGATTCAAACCAATGTTTTTGAAAAATCCAAAAGTTTGACCAACGCACCATGTGTATAACTCCAAACATTGTCATTCAACATGAAATAAGACTCATGCGCTTGTTACATAATCCAATGTTTTGATCAAAGTTTTTCAAAACAAGGTGACAATAGACAAAATCGATTAAGCCAAAAGCTTTAAAATCATAAGGATCACATTATATAAAAACCTTTAATCCACCATGACCCTTATATAAYCAAGTATAAATCATAAAWTTGCATGCTCAAAGCCTTATCAATTAAATCAAAGTCAAGTTGCGCAATCAGAGCGATAATAGGCAAATGGACATAGTTTTGAAAATAAACCAAAGGTAAGTACCAATCAGCATATCAATGAGTAGATCATGACAATTCAAATAACAATGGAGGATTTTTCACACTTTCAGTCGTGAAAACTAAATTAAAATCAATTTGCAAATGTCGCTTGAAATGAAAACATCGTCTCTTTGCAAGATGCGACAGAAATTTGAAGTTCAAGAGACATAGGTGTAGGCAGCTTTTTAGGGCAACTGAAAAAATTGAATTGGCTGCCAACATTGGGTTATGAAGAAGGATCAAGTAGTGATCAACCAAGTAACACAGAATCCATCAAGTTTGTCAAATCTACAATCATTGACAACAACCACTCTATAGACACAGAGAAAGATAATCAGTCATCAAGAAGGAATGAAATAAAAAGTACCAGAACTGAATATTTAGATCAAAGAAATAAAAAAAAACACCTCTTCTGTTCAAAGAAATCATCAACATGGAAGAAATCGACTCGCTCAAAGAAGACAACCACTTTCTAGGTACAAAGGATTTTTCTATGGATATTGTTTTTTTTGTTCTAACTTTGGTCACAAAGTTGTAAATTGTTCTTTAAGATTTAGATATGAGCAATCAAGATACTGAAGGAATAATGATCTGCCACAACAAAGAATGAGACAACCAAGTAACAAACAACCATAGACTACAAATCATGTGATGGTTGGGAAAAATATGCAGGTTGAGCATAACAACAATTATGAGCATAACAATCGTTATGATCTGTTATTCAGTGAACTAGAATGTTACACCTTCCATAATTATGGACATAAAGTTGAAGACTGTCGTTTAAGGAACTATAAGCCAGATTTACTGCTGCTGAAAATTTCAAGGTTTGGAAGAAGAAAGAAGATGACCAGTGTGGATTAGTGTTATCAACCCAAAGACAAAAGAATCCCTGGTATATTGACAGTGGATGTTCCAAACATATGGCTGGAGAGAAAAGTAAGTTTCTAAGTCTAATTGAAAGAAAATCAGGGAATGTAACTTTTGGAAACGATGCACCATGAAAACTAAAAGGTAAAGGAATGGTGAGTCTCAGTAATGGCAAAGGGAAATCTCAAGATGTGTTGTTTGTAGATGGTCCGAAACATACTCTGATTAGTGTTAGTCAAGTCTGTGACCAAGGATGTGAAGTTGTTTTTACTTCTAAAGATTGTAGAATAAAATTTGTGAATTCAAGACAGCTGATTGCAAAAGGCATAAGAACATAAAACAATGTCTATGTGTTAAAACAAGAAAAAGAAGAATATCACTTAAGCAAACATGATGAAAGTTGGCTATGGAATAGGAGACTTGGACACCTAAATTTTGATCATATAATCAAACTTAGAACCAATGGGGGCAGTTAAAGATCTTCCAAATATATCAATGCCATATGATTCTGTTTGTAAACCTTGCCAAATAGGAAAGCTTACTCCAACACAGTTTAAATCTGATAATTTTCCTTCTACAGAAAAACCTCTTTAGTTAGTACATATGGATTTATGTGGACCATCAAAAAAGGAAGGTACAGGAAAAGAAAACTATTTCATGTTAATTATTGATGATTAGTCTAGACTAACATGGGTTGCCTTTCTGAAGGAAAAGTTTGAAGCATTCAAAAAATTCAAAGTGTTTAAGGCTCTGACTGAGAATCAAACAGGAAAAATATTAAAGGAAGTAAGGTTTGATAGAGGAGGACATTTTAGTTCATGGAACTTCAAAGAGTTATGAGATAAACATGGAATCAAAATAGAGTACACTATTCCAAGGACTCCACAAAAAAATGGAGTAGTTGAGAGGCATAATAGACCAATTCAAAAAATGGCAAGATCAATGATGAATGAAAGGAATATTGCTCAAACATATTGGGTAGAATCAATTCATACATCTATACATATTCTTAACAAAGCTCATCTTCAGCCACACAGTGACAAGACTCCTTATGAACTATGGTTTGGAAGACCTGCCTCAATCAAGCATTTTAAAGTCTTTGGGAGTAAGTGTTATATCAAGAATAATGATGAAAATCTTGGCAAACATGATGACAGATCTGATGAAGTTATATTCTTAGGTTATGCTACAAACATTAAATGATATAGATTCTATAATAAGAAGCTGCATAAATTGGTTGATTGTATCCACATAAAAGTTGATGAAGAAATCCTGATACAAAATGTAAGCAGTGTTGAATCAACTATAGAAGATATAGTTGAAGTTGAATATGAACACGTCCAAGGATCAGAAAGAGAAGACTCTGAATCAGATGAATATACAAATACTCAGGCAGACTCAACTAAGCAAACAGAAACAAAACCACCTCTCAGAATTGTTAGAAAGAATCATCCTAAAAATTAGATAATTGGAGATATGAATAAAAGAGTTTAGACAAGAAGGAAAATGATTAAAGACTTGG
This sequence comes from Picea sitchensis, assembly GCA_010110895.2. Lineage (NCBI taxonomy): Eukaryota > Viridiplantae > Streptophyta > Pinopsida > Pinales > Pinaceae > Picea > Picea sitchensis. Next base: position 5,325 of record SNQJ01S0110246.1, read on the forward strand.
AAAAATCTCAGATTTCTTTCCTATCTATGATTGAACCTAAAAATTTTGATGAAGCAAGAAATCATGACAATTGTATTAGAGATATGAATGAAGAGCTTGATCAGATTGAGAAGAACAACACTTGGGATCTTGTTCCAAATGGGTACTCAAGAATAAAATGAATGAAAAAGGACAAATTGTTAGGAATAAAGCCAGATTGGTTTGTAAAGGGTATGCACAAGTTGAAGGACAGGATTTTGATGAGACCTTTGCTCCAGTGGCAAGATTGGAATCCATCGGGATGTTTCTTGCATATTCATGTCATAAGAATTTTAAAGTATATCAGATGGATGTTAAGTCAACATTTCTCAATGGAGATCTAGAAGAAGAAGTATATATGGAAAAACCTGAAGGATTTTCACTGACAGATAATCTTGACTATCTCTGCAAGCTGAAGAAAGCTTTATATGGACTGAAGCAAGCACCATGAGCTTGGTATTATAGATTCGATAAATTTTTACAAGACAAAGGGTTCAAGAAAGGTATTGTTGGCAAAAATCTATATATTAAGTCTGAAGGTGATGATCTATTATTTGTTTTTGTTTATGTAGATGAAGTTATTTTTGGTTGTACTAATGACTCTTATGTTCAGTGGTTTGTTAATTCTATGCAAACAGAGTTTGGGATGTCCATGATAGGAGAACTGTCATATTTTCTTGGTTTGCAAGTAAATTAGAGTTTTGCAGGAATATTTATCTCTCAAGAAAAATATTTGAAAGATATGTTGAAAAAGTTCCAAATGGAAGATTCATATTCTGTTATTAAACCTATGGTGGTTGGTTGCAAGCTTAGTAAAGATGATATTTCACCTAATGTTGATCAAAGAACATATCGATCAATGATAGGTATTCTTTTGTACATCACAGCATCCCGTCCTGATATAATGCAAGTTGTTGGAATGGTAGGTCGTTATCAATCTGTTCCCAAACAAAGTCATTTAGTGGATTTCAAAAGGATATTCAAATACTTGAAGGCCACAATGACTTATGGTCTGTGGTATCCTAGAAATCAGAATTTTTAGTTAACTGCTTATTCAAATGTTGATTGGGAAAATGGTGTGGATGAGAGAAAGAGCACCAGTAGAGGTGCATTCTTCCTAGGTGACTCATTAGTATCATGGATTAGTAAGAAACATGGATCTATTTATTTATCAACTACAAAGGAAGAGTACATTGATGTTGCTACTTGTTGCACTCAGATACTATGGATGATGCAAACTCTTGCATATTTGAAGGTAACTTGTAATGATCCCATTCCAATTCACTGTGATAACACCAATGCCATTAGTGTCTCCAATAATCTTGTACTTCATTCAAATACTAATCATATACCAATTTAATACCATTTTCTCAGAGAACAAGTTACAAACAATGTTGTCCAGTTGAATTATATTCCTTCCATAGAACAAATAGTCGATATCTTTACTAAACCATTAGCAGCAACACCATTTGAATATCTTCATCAGAGGTTGGGGGTCATATATTCTTTCATCTAATCTGTTCACCTTGTTAGGGGCGGTACTTATTGAATATACATTGTATTTTTGGTGATTTTTTCCATGGTTCTTTCTTTCATATTCAAAAATTACTATCACAACTTAGGGGGAGCATGTGTTCTTTGACATTGATGTCAAAGGGGGAGAAAAATTGTGGTTAATTGTCTGGATGCGTTTTTTTCTAGATGCTACAGTTGAAGAACAAATCAAAACAGTGCATGTTACATCCTTTCAGGGTTGCCATCAATGCCAAAGGGGGAGATTGTTGGCATGTTTTTCAGGAAAAGAATGTGCTTGTCATTGATGGAAAGAAAAATAGTGATGACATTCAAAAGATTGATGGAAAGAATAGAAGCATCGACGGTTTCCTTACAGCAAGAAAAACAACAATAAGGAAAGTGACAATTATGGAAAATAGGGAAATCATAAGCTCAAGTGAAGAAGAAAACAATAAGTAGAGATAAAGATCATAGCTCAGAAGAGATAGTGCTTTTCGCTTTCCAGAAGTGTAGTTGAGGTCCAAGAGAAAGAATCACACGAGGAGAAAAGGTCGATACCTTTGAACACTTAGAAAATATTCTAAGTCAGAGAGATCAGAAATCTCAGGAGGAAGAACGATAGTGGTCGTTGGATCACCAATCCTGACTACCCGATGACCGTTAGATCAACGCCCGATTACCAGAGGAAGCACAAAAGAGAAATATAGATCTAATCTATTGGATCTGAATGACGAGGACCAATAGCCGTAGGATCTAGTATAACTGCAAAGAGTATAATGGGTGAGATCCATCCTCCAATTCAGTGAAGCGCGAAATAACGATGAGATATGAGTCGTTGAATCTGGAGGACATGTGGTGAGAGATCAACATTTCGTTGACTGAAGAGTAAAAGGAAGGAGGTTCTCTAACCTTTGAAGTCATGAAATGTGAAATTGCGATAATATCTAGACCATTGATCTGATATGAAGTTCGAGCCCGCGAAGAAGAGATCTTGATCGTTGGATCAAGGACTAATTTAGGCCATTAGATCCAGGAGAAGAACATGTGCCAGGAGAGGAGATCTTTGTCAGAAAGGATAATTTCAAACCATGTCAGCAAGGACCATGTTAGATAGGAACTCGTGAAATCCAGAAATTCATAAGGTAATCATGACCGTTGAGTCACAGAAAATCACAAACCGTTGATCTAAGGTGATTGAAGTCGAGAGTTTGGGAATTGGAAGAAGGGAGGTGCTCTAATCTCCGACATCGCAAGTCACAAAATCTCAAAATTCCTTTTTTGAATAAGGTTGTGGTCACAGCCAGTGGTCACATTAGCGGAAGAGAAGGGAAGGAGCTAGTGTTGCAAGGCTCCACTTCAGAGTTTCACGAGTTGGGAAAATCGAGGTGACTCACAGTCGATCACCCAAAATGTGAAATCGCAAAACAAATTTTGTTTGGCATATGGTCACTGTTAGAACACACACACACACACACACATAATTATTGACTTTAAATATTCCCATTTAAATAACATCAATGAGTGCTTAAGTCTAACCAGCAATGATGTCTCACATCTAATGAAACGTTTCCAAATTCCTAAAAGCTATGGAGCCTCCTATTTATTAACGAATCCAATAAATAAAGGGTTTCTACCGAAATGTCAGTCGGGGTTTCGCGATGTGTGAAGGTTCAACATATAGTATTCACGATACCCAAATTCATGAATTCGTGAAACTGTCTTAACGTTAATCACGATTATTTAACAGATTAAACATAATTAATGACTAATAAACCACATCACGATTTCATGATAAGAGGATTCTAACATATAACCAGTATCAAAGTCATGATATATGAAACCCCAAAATCCTTAAGGTTAATCACGATTAATTAAATGTTTTAATTACGATTATCATGAATTAACACATCTCAATTTTGTGTTTCATAAGTTATAGCTCAACCTGTTATAGGGTCTCCCAAGGCCCGAAATACTGAAATTTGATTAATGATAGGTATGATTAACTAATGAATTAACAATGATTATGTCTTAATTAATCCGTCACATAATGTATCGGTTAAACGATGCACTTAAATGAAAAGGGTTTTGGATTTCAAATTTCATTATGTGTTTTTACTGAGTAGTAATTTCTCCAGCTAACAGATTTTTCTTCCTGTACCAGATAATAGAGTTCAAAGGACTGATATTATGGATCCATGAAAAACACCTAAAAAGAATGATGAAAGTTTGAACCAGAGTGCAGAGTGCATCTCAAATACCTTGCCCAGGAGCATAAATACTGTCAGAACCAAGACACAAGTGTTTGATACCCTCCAGTATGAATTGGTACATTGTTTGGATGATTCAAGTGATGATGAGAAGGAGGACCTATCTATCAAATATAAAACAAGTTGACATCACTCAGATAGATAGATGTCCAGTGAAGCCTAATTTATAGTTGCAGTCAATGACTTCAGAAGAAATAAGAAAGGAAAACACCTCTGCCCGCATGAGAAAGAGATAAAGGAGAATTAAGCAAAGTGTTTCAAAATTCTCATTTTGCAAATCGTTACCTTTTATAAATAACGATAATTATAACTACTTAGGGTTGAGAATATTTTGTATAAATACATATGCAAAGAATGAACAAAAGGGGGAGATTGCTTCTTTCCGTATTGTAATTGAGAAATCTCATCATTTGTGAGAATTAATACAAGCGTAGACCAGGGATTCTAAGTTTTGTGTTGTTTGAGTTATGTGCTTTCTTTCTATTCTATATCTTCATTTTTATTATTATTACTCCTTAACAAGTGATAGATTACAATTTAGTAAAACATCTACTGTGTTCATATTTTATTTAGTTATCTGATATGCAAGCAATTTTTCCTCTGTATTGGCTATCAACAAATACAAGACCTGGTAGTTATTTGCATTTCTATATCATATATCATTTCAGGAGTACTTTCCACTTTTTCTTCTACTATGAGCAAGGTGAGATTTTTCTATCATTGATGCCTTCACTTGTTTAATAGTTTTGTAATTTTCTTCCTGATCATTTTCTTTGATAATTGACTCAGAAGACTAAATACGACCTCTATTCTGTTCAAATATTAATATCATTTAAGGTTTTAAACTCTTATACAATTAATGGAAGAAAATGCACTTATAAAATCAACTTTCCTTTATTCCTAATGCCTGACATTATTCTTTGAAGCCTTAAGTTTAATCTCATGAACAACATCTTTTTGGCACCATTGTCGGGGATGGAGAAACGAAGTTATTTTTCCCTGGGAAAACGACATTGGTAAGTTTCTCTCTTTGATAGTGAACAAATATTGAATACATTATAAGGATAATTTTTTATCTTTCACTTGGTGACTCCACAACTAATAAATTGGCTTTTAGTCAAAGAAATACCAGAAAGAATCCAGATGTTAAGCAGTTTTTGCCTATATCTGATCCTAAAAAACTTTTGAAACCAAGGGGATGCCTTACACAGACTATCGCATTAACAGGTAAGGTTTATCAACCCAAATTCACACAGTCTAATACTAAAGTTATACTTGAGCCATTAACTTCCCAAGAAGGTTCCACTCAAGTCCATTTCAAAGAAATATCTACCAATAGAATCAAAGATGAAACCCTAAAACTGGAGTTGGTTTTACCCAAGTTTAAAGCCAAAATTGTTATGACTGTCTCCTTTACCAATAAAGATAAAAAAATTCATCTTTGTACCTATTTAGATTGACATTCCATCAATTCCCAAAATCAAGGTTCCAACCTTTCAAATTTTTGAAGAATATATCCGATTCATTGGCGACTCCACTATTCCCAAGATGTCAATTTATTTCACTGCTCGGATTGCTGCAAGGTTTGTTCCTTTGGACTTTACAAACATTTCTGGTTTTCCAAATACTATTCCAAGCCTCAAAGTTTGGAAAGATCATCTTCCTATATTTAGAGAGGATAAATATGATAATCCTCCTCAATATTTATTTGAATTTCATAAGATTATGCATCAGCTAGATATTCATCAAGAAGATATTTTGATGAAACTGTTCATGTTTAGTCTTGGACGAGATACTCGACTTTGGTACAAATATCTACTCCCTTGCAGTATTTCATCATTAAAATAATTCCATGCATCTTTTCATAAATATTGCAAAGGAATGTTCTCATCATAGTTCCCTTTTGAAGACTGTTGCAATTTAGATTTCGTAAAACAAGATTGTAAAGAAAATCAATTTGTTGATGAAAAAACAAAACATGATAACAATTGTGGAAAAGTATATGAAGAAGACTTTGAGGTAAATCAAAAAGAGGTTTTTCGTAGTAGTAAGAACGAAGATGGAATCATTGCAACTGAAGAAATCATTGCAGAACCCCCAATCTATCAAGAAGATCAAGTCCAAATTCATTGCAGAAATAAAGATGAAAATGCATTTTTTAATGAAGATCTAGATTGAAATTCATGAATACATGATTCTACCTTCATTTTCTCTTTCCCAGAAAATGATTTTCAGGATGATTTTGGTATAATTGATAATACTGAAGATAATTTGATTGAACAAAATGATGACAAAATTGTTGATCTAGATCTTTGCGAAGGCCAATAGTTTATTGAATACCATTCACAACTATCTTTCGAGGAGGAGGATCTTGGTAATGATACTGATAATGGCAATGATACTCAATGTGCATTTGTCATTGTATCAAATGTTCATATTAATTATTTCCATGATGAAACCACTATTCTAAATGTTGATTTTGACCAAGTTGCTACTATTCAGTCATCATTACTATATCATCAAGAAATAAAAGTTTTTGAAAGTCAAAGTTCAATAATTTTATATAATCATCCTATCTACGATGAGTATCCAGACAATGAAGGAAAGCATATTTATTTCCCAACATACGATAGTGCTATTTTGTTTGATAACTATGATGAATGTGAGCTTGAAGTTCATGAGCAACAAATTATTTATTTTCCTCCAGAGAGTTCTTTTCAGCAAGAAAATTATCAGTTGCACTGTGAAAGCAGTCAACCTGTATATGACAACGATGAAGAAGATTCTTGCACCGGTGATGAAGGAAATGAGGAGGGGTTACTGGAGAAATTGATCTCCCCTTCCTATTTAGCAATTGATGAGCATCAGACTAGTAAGACTCAATATGGTTTCTCAAGACAGTAAAAGAAAAGATCAGTTGCAGAGAAAATATGTATTCTATACAACTTGGCCAGCAGGAAGACGTATCAGTTGACTTTGATAATTTTATATCTTTATATTTTCATGATTCAATAGCTATTTGGTTGGAGTTTTTTCTTCAAGAGGTCAAAAATGTTGCAACATTTTGTGTGCAACCAAACTTCAACAGTCAGCGTGAGCTACCTGTTCATTCTTTGCTGCAAAAAAATTATTATCTTTTCATTCCTTCATTTAGAAGCAAGCAAGGTATGTTAAACAACCCATTGTTTGCATGGCTCCATTGGAAATTTCATGTTACTTGATCAATGTAATTTCACCTGATTAATGTAGGGCCAATGTATATAAATAAATTGTCTAAAAAAAATAAAAATAAAAAAATAAATAAACAAATAAAAGAGATTAAAGAAGTATGAGAATCACTGAACCAACTTATGTGAGAATGACCTTGTTCACAACAAAACTTTTGAATATTCTTACTGTTCCAATCTGCCCACCCTAAATTTTATTTTATTTTTGGTTCTCATTTTCCCCCTTGGTCTCCATAGAGAAAAGGTTTCGCCTTAACTCTAAAAATTCATAAACATTTCTTAAAATAATGTTAGGCGAAAAGTTTATACACCCTTCTCAATTTAACTGGAAGAAAGTATGTCTAGGTTAATCCTGATTACTTTATCCTTTCTAACAGATTCAAACTAATTGATTTTACTCAAGGCAATTCCCTGGAAAGTAAAAGTTCCCCGTGAAAAATTTCCTTGTAGGCGAAGGTGTTTTGAAAGTCAGAAGAGAATTAACCCAGAGTAATCAAAGTGAGTTAATAGACCTCTGTTGTTAAATTATAAGCAGATATGATCCTTGGTATATTTTATTATATATACAAATTGATTTCCCCTACTTCATGTTTATATATATATATATATGAAAGATGGTGAAATTAAATTCATTAAATGATTTCCCCCATCTAGTATAAAAAAGAGATGATGAAAGGAAATTCATTAAATGATTGCCCTCATCTCAGCATTTAAATGCAATTTACTAATTGAATTGATGAAAGGAAATTCAATATGGGAATTAGATAACTTCACCGGGGTACTGAACATGCTCGCTGGCAGTGAAGAAATGTCTATGATATCTATAAGGATGTTATAAATGTATTATAATGTATTCTGGTAGTTAGTCCTCCTTTCGACAAGATTTACATTCTAAGATGACATAGGACTCCTTAAATAAATCATTAAAATCACTTTGCCTTCACACGGATAAGATCAAACAGAGTCTGATAGATGGGCTAAGATTGTTTTGATTATCTTAAGAAAATCAGAATACGGTTTCAAGAAAGAGAAATTTCATAAATCCTAATTAAAGGTCATGATGTGATGTGTTTTGAAGGTTTTCTAAGTTACGGTCGAAACTTTTTTCTCAGTATGATCCTTATGTGTGTCCTCTTTCAGAATGTGTTTCATAGAACTGCAATAATGACTCCATTTACCCAATAAAGGCACTTGGTCTATTGTTCTTCTCGTCCTCCAAGGAGACACGATCCCTAGATGGAGCCTGTGTTGGAACACACGCACACACACATATATATATAATTTTTTACTTTAAATATTCTCGTTTAAATAACATCAACGCATGCTTAAGTCTAACCAGCGATGATGTCTCACATCTAATCAAATGTTTCCAAATTCCTGAAATCTATGGAGCTGCCTATTTATTAACGAACCCAATAAATAAAGGGTTGCTACCGAAATGTTGGGAGTCAGGGTTTCGCGATGTGTGAAGGTTCAACATATAGTATTCACGATACCCAAATTCACGAATTCACGAAACTCTCTTAATGTTAATCACAATTATTTAATGGATTAAACATAATTAATGACTAATAAACCACATCGTGATTTCGCGATTCAAGGATTCTAACATATAACCACTATCAAAGTCTCGATATCCAAAACCCTGAAATCCTTAAGGTTAATCACGGTTAATTAAAAGTTTTAATTATGATTATCATTAATTAACATATCGCAATTTCACATTTCGTAAGTTATAGCTGAACCTGTTATAGGGTCTCCCAAGGCCTGAAATGTCGAAATTTGATTAATCATAGGTATGATTAACTAATGCATTAACAATGATTATGGCTTAATTAATTTGTCACATAATGTATCTGTTAAGCGATTCACTTAAATGAAAGGGGTTTTGGATTTCAAATTTCATTATGTGTTTTTACTGAGCAGTAATTTCTCCAACTTACAAATTTTTCTTCCTGTAACATATAGCAGAGTTCAAAGGACTGATATTATGGCTCCATGAAAAACACCTAAAATGGTTTATGAAAGTTTGAACAGAGCGCAGAGCTCATCTTAGATACCTCGCCCAGGAGCATAAATACTGTCAGAAGTTGGACACAAGTGTTTAATACCCTCCAATATGAATTGGTACACTATTCGGATGATTCAAGTGATAATGAGAAGGAGGACCTATCTATCAAATATAAAACAGGTTGACATCACTCAGATAGATAGATGGTCGGTGAAGCCTAATTTACAGTTGCAGTCAATGACTTCAGAAGTAATAAGAAAGGAAAACATGTCTACCAGCATGAGAAAGAGACAAAGGAGAATTAATAAAAGCGTTTCAAAATTCTCATTTTGAAAACCATTACTTTTTAGAAATAACAAGAATTCTAACCGCTTAGGGTTGAGAATATTTTGTATAAATACATATGCAAAGAATGAACAAAAGGGTGGGGGGCTTCTTCTTGCCTTATTGTAATTGATAAATATCATCATTTGTGAAAATTAATACAAGCACAGACTAGGGATTCCAAGTTTTGTGTTGTTTGAGTTATGTGCTTTCTTTGTATTCTATATCTTAATTTTCCTTATTATTACTCCTTAACAAGTGATAGATTACAATTTAGTAAAACATCTACTGTGATGATATTTTATTTAGTTATCTGATATGCAAGCCATTTTTCCTCTGTATTGGCTATCATCAAATACAAGACCTGTTATCTATTTGCATTTCTATATCATATATCTTTTCAAGAGTAATTTCCACATTTTCTTCTACTATGAGCAAGGTGAGATTCTTCTATCATTGATGCCTTAACTTGTTCAATAGTTTTGTAATATTCTTCCTCATCATTTTCTTTGATAATTGACTCGGACGATGAAATACAGCCTCTGTTCTATTCAAATATTAATATCATTTAATGTTTTAAACTCTTACACAATTAACGGAAGAAAACACACTTATAAAACCAAATTTCCTTTATTCATGATGCTTGACATTATTCTTTGAAGCCTTAAGTTTAATGTCAGGAACAACATCATGGTAGTATTTAATATGAAAATTTGATACAGTGACAAATGCACATTCAGTATCGTTTCAATTATCAGTATCATTACCAAGATCATACTCCTCAAATGCTAGTTGTGAATGGTCTTCAAACCAATGGCCTTCGCAAAGATCTAGATCAACAATTTCATCATCATTTTGTTCAATCAAATTATGTTTAGTATTATCAATTCAACCAAAATCATCCTGAAAATCATTATCTGGGAATGACTAAATGAAGGTAGAATCATGTATGCATGAATTTGAATCTAGCTCTTCATTAAAAAATGCATTTTCATCTTTATTTCTACAATGAATATGGACTTGATCTTCTTGAGAGATTGTAGGTTCTGCAAGGATTTCTTCAATTGCAATGATGTCATCTTTGTTCTTACTGCTACGAAAAAACTCTTTTTGATTTACCTCAAAGTATTATTCATATACTTTTCCACAATTGTTATCATGTTCTGATTTTTCATCAGCAAACTGATTTTCTTTACAATCTTGTTTTACGGAATCTAAATTGCAACAATCTTCAAAAGGGAACTTTGATGAGTACATTCCTTTGCAATATTTATGAAAAGCTACATGGAATTCTTTTAATGATGAAATACTGGAAGGGAGTAGAGATTTGTACCAAAGTCAAGTATCTCCTCCAAGCCTAAGCATTAACAATTTCATCAAAACATATTTTTGATGAATATCTAGCTGATACATGAGCTTATGAAATTCAAATAAATGCTAAGCAGGATTATCATGTTTATCCTCTCTAAATATAGGAAGATGATCTTTCCAAACATTAAGGTCTAGAACAGTATTTGGAAAACCAAAAATGTTTGTAATGTCCAAAGGACCAAACCTCGCAGCAATCCGAATAGCGAAAGAAATTGACATCTTGGAAACAGTAGAGTTGCTAGTGAATCAGATATATTCTTCAAAACTTTGAAAGGTTGGAACCTTGATTTTGGGAACTGATGTAATGTCAATTAAAGAAGGTACATAGATGTATTTTTTACCTTTATTGGTAAAGGAGACAGTTTGAATGGTTTTGGCTTTATACTCAGGTAAAACCAAGTTGGGTTTTAGGGTTTCAACTTTGATTCTATTGGTAGATATTTATATGAAATGGACTTGAGTGGAACCTTCTTGGGAATTTTATGGCTCAAGTAGAACGTTAGTATTAGACTGTATGAATTTGGGTTGATAAACCTACCTGTTAATGAGGTAGTGTGTGTAAGGCATCCTTTTGCTTTCAAAAGTTTTTCAGGATCAGATATAGGTGAAAACTACTTAACATCTAGATTCTTTTTGGTATTTCTTTGACTAAAAGCCAATTTATTAGTTATGGAGTCGCCAAGTGAAAGATAAAAAAATTAGCCTTATAATGTATTCAATCTTTGTTCACTATCAAAGAGAGAAACTTACCAATGTCCTTCTCCTAGGCAAAAATAACTTCATTTCTCCGTCCCTGACAACGGCGCCAAAAAGATGTTGTTCCTGAGATTAAACTTAAGGCTTCAAAGAATAATGTTAGGCATTAGGAATAAAGGAAAGTTGGATTTATAAGTGCATTTTCTTTCGTTAATTGTGTAAGATTTTAAACCCTTAAATGATATTAATATTTGAATAGAACAGAGGCCGTATTTCGTCATCCGAGTCAATTATCAAAGAAAATTACAAAACTATTAAACAAGTTAAGGAATCAATGACAGAAGAATCTCACCTTGCTCATAGTAGAAGAAAAAGTGGAAAGTACTCCTGAAAATATATATGATATAGAAATGCAAATAACTAGTACGTCTTGTATTTGCTGATAGCCAATACAGAGGAAAAACTTCTTGCATACTAGATAACTAAATAAAATATGATCACAGTAGATGTTTTACTAAATTGTAGTCTATCACTTGTTAAGGAGTAATAATAAGGAAAAATAAGATATAGAATACAAAGAAATCACATAACTCAAACAACACAAAACTTGGAATCCCTAGTCTGCGCTTGTATTAATTCTCACAAATAATGAGATTTCTCAATTACAATATAGTAAGAAGCAATGCCCCCCTTTTGTTCATTCTTTTCATATGTATTTATACAAAAGATTCTCAACCCTAAGAGGTTAGAATTCTCTTTATTTCTAAAAAGTAACGGTTTGCAAAATGAGAATTTTGAAACGCTTTTCTTAATTCTCCTATGTCTCTTTCTCATGCTCGAAGAGGTGTTTTCCTTTCTTATTTCTTCTGAAGTCATTGACTACAACTGTAAATTAGGCTTCACCGACCATCTATCTATCCGAGTGATGTCAACCTGTTTTATATTTGATAGATAGGTCCTCCTTCTCATTATCACTTGAATCATCCGGACAGTGTACCAATTCATATTGGAGGGTATTAAACACTTGTGTCCAGGTTCTTACAATATTTAGTCTCCTGGGTGAGGTATCTGAGATGAGCTTTGCACTCTGGTTCAAACTTTCATCAGCCATTTTAGGTGTTTTTCGTGGAGCCATAATATTAGTCCTCTGAACTCTGCTATCTTCTACAGGAAGAAAAATATGTTACTTGGAGAAATTACTGCTCAGTAAAAATGCATAATGAAATTTGAAATCCAAAACGCTTTTCATTTAAGTGCATCGCTTAACCGATACATTATGTGATGGATTAATTAAGGCATAATCATTGTTAATGCATTAGTTAATCATACCTATCATTAATCAAATTTCAGCATTTTGGGCCTTGGGAGACCCTATAATAGGTTGAGATATAACTTACTAAACGTGAAATTGCGATATGTTAATTAATGATAATTGTAATTAAAACTTTTAATTAATCGTGATTAACCTTAAGGATTTTGAGGTTTCAGGGTTTCGGATACTAGGACTTTGATACTGGTTATATGTTAGAATCCCCGAATAGTGAAAACACGATGTGGTTTATTAGTCATTAATTATGTTTAACTCGTTAAATAATCGCGATTAACATTAATACAGTTTCACGAATTTGTGAATTTGGGTATCATGAATACTATATGTTTAACCTTCACACATCGCAAAACCCTGAATCCTGACATTTCGGTAGAAACCCTTTATTTATTGGATTCGTTAATAAATAGGAGACTCCATAGCTTTCAAGAATTTGGAAACATTTGATTAGATGTGAGACATCATCGCTAGTTAGACTTAGGCACACATTGATGTTATTTAAATGGGAATATTTAAAGTCAAAAATTATATATATGTGTGTATGTGTGTGTGTGTCTGTGTGTGTGTGTGTGTGTGTGTTCCAACATAGGCTCCATATAGGGATCTCATCTCCTTGTGGGACAAGAAGAACAATAGACCAAGTGTCTTTATTGGGTAAATGGAGTCATTATTGCAGTTCTGTAAAACACATTCTAAAAGAGGACACACAGAAGGATCATACTAAGAAAAGATTTTCGACCGTAACTTATAAAACCTTCAAAACACATCACATCATGACCTTTAGTTAGGATTTTTGAAATGTCTCTTTCTTGAAACTGTATTCAGATTTGCTTAAGATAATCAAAACAACCTTAACCCATCTATCAGACTCTGTTCGATCTTATTCGTGTGAAGGAAAAGTGATTTTAATGATTTATTTAAGGAGTCATGTGTCAGCTTAGAATGTAAATCTTATCGAAAGGATGACTAACTACCAGAGTACATTATCATACATGTATAACAACCTTATAGATATCATAGACATTGCTTCACTGTCGACGAGCTTGTTCAGTACCTCGGTGAAGTTATCTAATTCCCATATTGAATTTCCTTTCACCACTTCAATTAGTATATTGCATTTAAATGTCAAGATGAGGGAAATCATTTAATGAATTTCCTTTCATCGTCTCTTTTTTAGACTAGATGGGGGCAATCATTTAATGAATTTCCTTTCACCATCTATCTTATATATATTTTTTTAAACATGAAGTGGGAGAAATAAATTTGTATATATAATAAAATATACCAGGGATGATATATGCTTATAATTTAGCAACAGAGGTCTGTTAACTCACTTTGATTACTCTGGGTTAATTCTCTTATGACTTTCAAAACACCTTCACCTACAAGGAAATTTTTCATGGGGAATTTTTACTTTCTAGGGAATTGCCTTGAGTGAAATCAATCAATTTGAATTTGTTAGAAAGGCTAACGAGATCGGGATTAACCTAGACATACTTTGTTTCAGTTAAATTGAGAAGGGTGTATAAAATTTTAGCCTGACATTATTTTAAGAAATGTTTCTAAATTTTTAGAGTTAAGGAGAAACCTTTTCTCTATGGAGACCAAGGGGGGAAATTGGAACCAAAAATAAAATAAACTTTAGGGTGGGCATATTGGAACAGTAAGAATATTCAAAAGTTCTGTTGTGAACAAGGTCATTCTCACATAAGTTGGTTCAGTGATTCTCGTACTTCTTTAATCCCTTTTATTCATTTATTTTATTTTATTTTTAATTTATTTTTTAGATGATTTATTTATTTACATTGGCCCTACATTAATCAGGTGAAATTACATTGATCAAGTAACATGAAATTTCCAATGGAGCCATCCAAATAGTGGTTTGTTTAACATACCTTGCTTGCTGCTAAATGAAGTAATGAAAATATAATAAATTGTTTCCTGCAAATAATGAATAGGTAGCTCACGCTTACTACTGAAGTTTGGTTGCACACAAAATGTTGCAACATTTTGGACCTCTTGAAGAAAATACTCCAACCAAACAGCTATTGGCTCATGAAAATATGAAGATATAAAATTCTCAAAGTCAATTGATACCTCTTCCTACTGGCCAAGTTGTACGGAATACATATTTTCTCTGCAACTGATCTTTTCTTTCTATGGCTTGAGAAAAACATATTGAGGCTCACTAGTCTGCTGCTCATCAATTGCTAAATAGGAAGGGGAGATCAGTTGCTCCAGAAGCCCCTCCTCATTTCATTCATCACTGGTGCAAGAATCTTCTTCATCGTTCTCATAAACAGGTTGATTGCTTTCACAGTGCAACTGATAATTTTTCTGCTGAATAGAACTCTCCAGAGGAAAATAAATAATTTGTTTCTCATCAACTTCAAGCTCATATTCATCATATTTATCAAACAAAAGAGGACTATCATATGTTTCCATGCATGTTGGGAAATAAATATGCTTTCCTTCATCGTCTAGATACTCATCGTAGATAGGATGATTATATAAAATTCATGAACTTTCACTTTCAAAAACTTTCATTTCTTGATGATATAGTAATGATGATTGAATAGTAGCATCTTGGTCAAAATCAAAATTTAGAACAGTGGTTTGATCATGGCAGTAATTAATATAAACATTTGATACACTGACAAATGCGCATTGTGTATCGTTTCCATTATCAGTATCATTACCAGGATCATCCTCCTCGAAAGCTAGTTGTGATTGGTCTTCAATAAGCCATTGGCCTTAGCAAAGATCTAGATCAACAATTTCGTCATCGTTTTGTTCAATCAAATTATCTTTAGTATTATCAATTCTACCAAAATCATCCTGAAAATCGTTTTCTGGGAAAGAGGAAATGAAGGTAGAATCATGTATGCATGAATTTGAATCTATCTCTTCATTAAAAAATGCATTTGCATCTTTATTTCTGCAATGAATCTAGACTTGATCTTCTTGAGAGATTGGAGGTTCTACAAGGATTTATTCATTTGAAATGATGTCGTCTTCATTCTTACTACTGCAAAAAACCTCTTTTTGATTTACCTCAAAGTCTTCTTCATATACTTTTCCACAATTGTTATCATGTTCTAATTTTTCATCAGCAAACTGATTTTCTTTACAATGTTGTTTTACGAAATCTAAATCGCAACAGTCTTCAAAAAGGAGCTTTAATGAGTACATTCCTTTGCAATATTTATCAAAATATGCATGGAATTATTTTAATGATGAAATACTATAAGGGAGTAGAGATTTGTACCAAAGTCGAGTATCTCCTCCAAGACTAAACATGAACAGTTTCATCAAAACATCTTCTTGATGAATATCTAGCTGATGCATGAGCTTATGAAATTCAAATAAATGTTGAGCATGATTAGCATTTTTATCCTCTATAAAGATAGGAATATGATCTTTCCAAACTTTGAGGTCTGGAACAGTATTTGGAAAACCATAAATTATTGTAAAGTCCAAAGGAGCAAACCTCGCAGCAATCCGTGCAGCGAAAGAAATTGAAATCTTGGAAACAGTGGAGTCATCAGTGAATCAGATATATTCTTCAAAACTTCAAAATATTGGAACCTTGATTTCGGGAATTGATGGAATGTCAATCGAAGCAGGTATAGAGATGTATTTTTTACCTTTATTGGTAAAGGAGACAATTGGAACGGTTTCGACTTTAAACTCGGGTAAAACCAAATCGGGTTTTAGGGTTTCATCTTAGATTCTATTGGTAGATATTTCTCCAAAATGGACTTGAGTGGAACCTTCTTGGGAAGTTAATGGCTCAAGTAGAACTTTAGTATTAGACTGTGTGAATTTGGGTTTATAAACTTTACCTGTTGATGTGGTAGTCTGTGTAAGGCATCCCCTTGGTTTCAAAAAAATTTCAGGATCAGATACAGGTGAAAACTACTTAACATCTGGATTCTTTCTGGTATTTCTTCGACTAAAAGCCAGTTTATTAGTTGTGGAGTCTCCAAGTGAAAGATAAAAATTTTCCTTATAATGTATTCACTCTTTGTTCACTATCAATGAGAGACACTTACTAATGTCTTTCTCCTAGGGAAAAATAACTTCGTTTCTCTGTCCCCAACAACGGTGCCAAAAATATGTTTTTCCTCAGATTAAACTTAAGGCTTCAAAGAATAATGTCATGCATCAGGAATAAAGTAAAGTTTATTTTATAAGTGTGTTTTCTTCTTTTAATTGTGAAAGAGTTTAAAACCTTAAATGATATTAATATTTGAACAGAACATAGGCCGTATTTCATTGTTTGGGTCAATTATCAAAGAAAATGATGAGAAAGAAAATTACAAAACTATTAAACAAGTTAAGGCATCAATGATAGAAAAATATCACCTTGTTCATAGTACAAGAAAAAGTGGAAAGTACTCCTGAAAAGATATATGATATAGAAATGCAAATAGCTAGCAGGTCTTGTATTTGTTGATAACCAATACAGAGGAAAAACTGCTTGCATATCAGATAACTAAATAAAATATGATCACAGTAGATGTCTTACTAAATTGTAATCTATCACTCATTAAGGATTAATAATAAGGAAAATGAATATATAGAATACAAAGAAAGAACATAACTCAAACAACACAAAACTTGGAATCCTTGGCCTGTGTTTTTATTAATTCTCACAAATGATGAGATTTCTCAATTACAATATGGCAAGAAGCAGACCCCCCTTTTGTTCATTCTTTGCATATGTATTTATACAAAAGATTCTCAACCCTAAGCGGTTAGAATTCTCGTTATTTCTAAAAAGTAATGGTTTGCAAAATGAGAATTTTGAAACGCTTTGCTTAATTCTCCTCTGTCTCTTTCTCATGCTGGCAGAGGTGTTTTCCTTTCTTATTTCTTCTGAAGTCATTGACTGCAACTGT
The DNA here is from genome assembly GCA_010110895.2 of Picea sitchensis. Lineage (NCBI taxonomy): Eukaryota > Viridiplantae > Streptophyta > Pinopsida > Pinales > Pinaceae > Picea > Picea sitchensis. The sequence goes on from SNQJ01S0110246.1 coordinate 22,985, forward strand.
AAATTAGGCTTCACTGGCCATCTCTCTATTTGAGTGATGTCAACCTGTTTTATATTTGATAGATAGGTCCTCCTTCTCATTATCACTTGAATCATTTGGACAGTGTACCAATTCATACTGTAGGTTATTAAACACTCGTGTCCAGGTTCTGACAGTATTTATGCTCTTGGGCGAGGTATCTGAGATGAGCTCTGCATTCTGGTTCAAACTTTCATCAATCGTTTTAGGTGTTTTTCATGGCGCCATAATATCAGTCCTTTGAACTCTATTATTTGCTACAGGAAGAAAAATCTGTTAGCTAGAGAAATTACTACTCAGTAAAAATGCATAATGAAATTTGAAACCCAAAACCCTTTTCATTTAAGTGCATCGCTTAACCGATACATTGTGTGATGGATTAATTAAGTCATAATCATTGTTAATACATTAGTTAATCATACCTATCATTAATCAAATTTCATCGTTTCGGGCCTTGGGAGACCCTATAACAGGTTGAGCTATAACTTACGAAACGTGAAATTGCGATGTGTTAATTAATGATAATCATAATTAAAACTTTTAATTAATCGTGATTAACCTTAAGTATTTTGGAGATTCGGATATTAAGAATTTGACACTGGTTATATGTTAGAATCCCCGAATAGTGAAATTGTGATGTGGTTTATTAGTCATTAATTATGTTTAACCCATTAAATAATCACGATTAACGTTAAGACAGTTTTGCGAATTCGTGAATTTGGGTATCGTGAATACTATATGTTGAACCTTCACACATCATGAAACCCTGACTCCCGACGTTTCAGTAGCAAACCTTTATGTATTGGATTCGTTAATAAATAGGTGGCTCCAGGGTAAAATCATGAAGATGGGTAACACTTTTGCCTGTTTTATGACAAAAACAACTATATTTTCACAAGTTCTTCAACTTCCGGCATACAAAAGTATTTGTTTTATTTAGAATTTCACTTTACAGTAAAAACAAAACTTGTAAATAATTTTGTTATATTTCTAATGACTATTTTTCAATTTTTGTTTATCAAGATTTGATATGTCAATTTGACAATTGTTTAACAGTATGTTCCTTAAACATGAAAGGAATGATAATGAGTTATTGTTTTCCACAACAATGTATC